>JABSTQ010001681.1:0-24306 GCA_013358835.2 Ixodes persulcatus | reverse complement strand
AACGCTAAATTTTTTTTTTTTTTTCGATATGTGCAAAGGTCACTGATACCTAGCAACGTCGTAACCTGATCGTCGGATACCTAAGATTATCATCTAGCCACTTCATCCCCATCATGGTTACTTGCCATCTGTGCTCTCCCGACGACCAACAGCATTATTCCAGTGCAGACTCGCGGCTAGTTCCCTTAGCCTTGGTTCAATATGTGCCTCCTTCGCCATGCATTCCGTTTTTGCGAAAGAGTGTGCTCTCTTCAGAATTATGTATCTCTGTACGAGTTACACGTAGTACACGAATAGACACAGAGGCGTACGAGGTGGCTACCTTTTTTATGCATCATGCAGAGCATCTGTCAAATGTGCTGAGACATTTTGTGACACTCACTGAGACGCTCACGTTTTATTCTACCATGGGTAGAAAAAAAACGGCGTGCCACGTGAGGTTAATGATATAGAGTTTTCATGTAACGACCGGCCACAAGTCAGGTGATACAACTGCCGCCCGCGCGGGCATATTCAGCAACATTGCACCTGGGTAGCGGCTGGTTTCCGTGGTTTCTAGGGAAACGTCGGGGGTCACGAATCAGGTCTTTTGAGTTAAGGTTGCCGGCCGCTGCCGATGCCCCGCATCAGTGTGTCGACGGGGTGGAAGTTTTGGCCGGCACCTGTGTGGCGATGGCCCCGTCGCGGTGTGTCTAGCTCAGGACATGACACACGAAAAGGGCCCGTACATGCGGGTAGAGGTAAGTGATAAAAATATTCGGCACTATTTGACATCGGCACAGCCCTTTCTTTAATTAGAAACATTGTGTACAAGGACTTCCGTAATAGAAATATTTGCGCGCGAGAACTTGTGACTTCGTTGCGTTTAGCGACATGATTGGCCGAAGTTCAAAGTGCAATACGCTTTCACATAGGCCTCAAGGGCAGGAGAGGCTGAAAACGTTTAATTAGCTTGCCTGGTTTGTTAATTGCTGTTATTTTAGGGCAGGATTTCGTCTGCCGCGAGGCTATAATCCTGAGCTTGAGGAACAACAAATATCACTATAATCTGTTCTCCGCCCTTATTCGCTTTGTTTTATCATCATCGTTTGCGCAGGGAATAGAATTCTCGCTCACTGCGCAAGTCGTGCCCGAGAAAGTCGAAACGATAATTGGGTTTTTCGATGGCCCCGCCGAACAACGGCAGAAGCGAGCGAGCGCCATATCCCTACAAGGAGCTATGTTTACCGAGAGAGCGGGGCTTGCAACTGTTTTGCAACATAAGATGGATACGGGAGAGGCTAGGCCATGGGGTTGTCATCCCAGACCACTAAGTTTACATACACGGGCTCTCCTAGACAGGCTTTCAAGGAGATCCTGGACTCGGGGATAGCGCGGCCATCGCAGAGTCCACGAACGTTTCCAGTGGTTTTGGCGCCAAAGAAATGCAGCACCGTGCGCTCCCTAGCGAAGGGGTGATAGAGTCAGTAGAAAGAAAAGGATACGCGTCCCCTCTAGTGATCTCAATATTTTCCGGTAATCAACTAATTATTCTCCCGTAATCCATTGATTACCGGAGATTAATGAGATCACTAGAAGGGACGCGTATCCTTTTCTTTCTATTGAGTCTATCACCCCTTCTCTGGGGGGCGCGAGGATTTTCACCCCGCTGGATTGTAGCAGAAGCTCTCTCTAGGTACCGGTGGCACCAGACAATGTTCAAAAGTTGCTGTTCACCTGTTAAAAGAGGTTATCTGAGTTTGTCTTCCGTTCGGATTTTTGAACTCGCCGCCGAGTTTCCAACGGCTCAGCACATCGTGCTGGGTGATCCAAAATTTAAATTTTTATGGCCTACATGCACGACATTGTGGTATTCTTCAAATCGTGCAAAAAGCTCCTAACTCATCTTGAGGTCCTCTTAAGTTGAATCTGTGAGGCCAGTCTAACAGTTAACCCAAAAATGGTGCAGCTGGCAATCTCAAGAGTAAATCTCTTAGGTTTTGCCGGGGACAAGGGTACCTTGAAGCCGAACGATGATAAATTGAGGGCCATTCCTGATTATTCCCCACCGCAACGTTTAAAGAGCCTTCAAATGTTTCTGGGGATGGTTTGCTTTCACCGGTAGTTCATTCCAATGTGCGCAGAGCTGGCACGGCATTCGAATCTGCTGCTCCGGAAAGGCTCGAGGTGGGCCTGGTTGTCGAGAGCAAGGGGCTGCTTCTCTTTTCTAGCGAGGTCAATATAAAACTCCGGTAGCCTTCTATACCAGATCTTAATCGGTATTTCGTTGTACATACGGATGCGAGAGGCTAGTGTGTCAGAGGGGAATTGCTACAGGAGCATGATGAACAGTTGCGCCCTGTGGTATTAACTAGTCGAACACTCACACCGTCCGAACGCATCTATAGCGTGACAGAACAGCAGGGTTTGGCCTTCTTGTTTTCTCTGAAAAAGTTCGACCTCCATTTAGACGGTACGACTTTTGTCACTCTGACCTATCATGCTGCACTTACCTGGATTCAGCGGCTAAAAAAGCCGGCGGAAAGGCAGGCTCACTGGGTACTAACCTTGATGCACTACTCGTACACAGTTGAGTACTGAAAGGGCTTGACCAACAAGGTCAAATGCGCGCTCCCTCGGGCGCTCCAGGATGGCGGCTTGAAGAAAGTGACGTAACGAGGGATAAACGAGGAGCGCGGCAAAAACAGGACAGTATCTCCGGGTGCAGGGGTGAGGTCCCTCGTGAACGGTTGGGTGGAGGTGAAGCTACCAGTATTCGTAGCAGCTTTTAGTGTGCTGCACGAGCGAGCAAACAATCGTCGCTTGGGGTGAAGTGATGAACAAGAGAGAGCTTGTCAAAACCCAGAAAGCAGACGTTTTTTTTTTGTCAACGGGTGTTGGGAAAACTTGCGGAAGTTGCGGTTTAGACTGAGAAGGCTGGCAGTCGAGTTAATAAGCAATTTGAATTTTATCTGCTGAGCGAAGGCGGCTTATTGCTTCGCTTGATCACAACGATCGATGAAGCATAGGTTTGCGAGCGTCTCTTCAGGGTCGTGATTCCCAGGAAAATACGGAAGAGGTTTATCGGGTGTTTTCTTAATTCGGCTCAGGTAGGTCATGGCAATGGCAGCAAGACTTTTCATGAGTTATGCTGCGACGCGACCTTGCCAGAGATAAGGCAAGATGCATTCCGGCACGCCCGAAGGTGTCCAGCTTGCCAGAAAGCAAAGCCCAGAGGGAGAAGCCTCCGGGCATGATGAAGTCGGTGGAGCGTCATTATCCATTGGAGTTCCTCGCGCGCGTATCATTGACCCACTGCAAAGAAGAGCGCGATGAAACCAGTTCTTCTTTGTTATTACCGATCATTTTTTAATGTACTGGGTGATTCAAGGGGCGGCCAGGCTCTTTATATCGACCGCAAAATTATGTTTCTTAATCCTATCGCGCTACGACTTTGTGAAGCGTTGCGCACAGATGGTGCATTTTTTTTTTTTTGTAAAATTTGCAAAGAGCGAACTTCCTTAAGGAAAAAGTACAGAAAGAAAAAGGCTTAGCTCCTATGGAAACGCAGCGGCGCCACCGGTCTTCAAGCAACACGGCGCCGTTTCGCACTTGAGAGAAGAGATGGCGCAAGCGGTCGCGACGCCAACTGTCGTCAACGAACGAGCATACGAGGCCGGCGTCTTTTCTTTAGCAGACGATCTTTTTGACTCAGAAGCGGCGTGAGCTTTTTTGATATCAGTTGGCAATGCATTATTTTATCATCCTTACTAATAAATCACATTTAATAGACACATAATCGATTAAAGAAATGGTTCGTCGGGTTATTTTGATTTTTTTTTTTTTCGGGGTACTGATGTCGTCCGCTTTGCAGTTTCTCTTTACTACAGCGTATGTCTGTGATTCTGCGACTGTTATTCGCGCTGTTCTCTCACGTCTGACGTCGGTATGGTGCATTTAACTCCCAGCGAACGAGCTAAGGTAGTACTTTGGTACGTGGAGTGTCATAGGACGAAAGAAGTCCGCCGACGCTTCCGAACGGAGTTCAAACGACGGCCTCCGAGCTCGCCTGCCATCCTGCGCTGGGTGAGGCGCCGTATGCTCGTTCGTTGGCGTCGTTCGTTGCGCCATCTATTGTCTCCCGTGCGAAACGGCGCCGTGTTGTTTTCAGACCGGTGGCGTCGCTGTGTTTCCGTAGAAGCTAAGCATTTTCTTTTTTTACTTTTTCCTCAGGTAAGTTCGCTCTTTGCAAATTTTACAAAAAAACAAATTGGCCATTTGTGGGCAACGCTGCACAAAGTCGTAGCGCGATAGGTTAAGAAACCGAAATTTACGGTCGATTTGAAGAGCCTGGCCGCCCCTTGAATCACCCTGTAGATAGAGTTGCACCAGCTGAGGAAGCTGGTTTCAGAGTGGATCTGGGAAAAGTTTCTGGATACTTTGCTAGGCTTCGGCAAACCCCGCTATCTCCTTTGTGATAACGCTGCTTAATTTGCTTGTAGAGTTCTTGTGACCTCCTGTCCAGCACTAGATGACGACACTGTACCTTCCCCAAGCCAATACCACTCTTCGAGTGAATTATTTATATTTATTCTTTATTTCAAAATACTGCGACCTTAAGAAAAGTCATTGCAGTAGTGGGAATAACATATACATTGTACTTAAACACACACACAGAGAGCGTCATAGGTAATGCAACACACCCTAAAAGGACACAGCAATAAGTAAATAAAAAAAGTTATAGAAGGGATTACACCAATAAGTAAAATAGGAGGGTTATAAACAGTATGCACTCCCTAGTACGCACAAAACAACCTAAAGTGCATCCGAAAATTTATCAAAATCAAGTGAACGAGTCGCACCATCAATGCTGTTCCAGCTTTCAATAGTTCTAGGAAAGAAAGAGAATTTAAAACAATTAAGGTGACATTGATATGGTACAATGTTTAAGGGATAAGAATTACGAGTACGTGATTGAGTAGAGAAATCAATATAACTATTACGGTCAAGTACACTGTTATTATTAGCTATTTTATGTAGGAGCTTAAGACGTTCGACTTTGCGTCTAGAAGCCAAGTACTCTAGTCCTACATCAAGCATGGATGAAGTGGCGGAAAACTTGCGGTCATAGCGATTACAAATAAATCTGATAGCCTTACTCTCTATTCTGTCAAGCAGCCTAATGTCACCCTTAAAATGCAGATCCCAGACTACACAGCCATATTCCAAAATAGGTCTACTTAAGGTCTTATAAGCGGTTATTTTAACTTCTTTGGTTGAAGATTTCAAAGTTCTTTTAACATATCCCAGTTTTTGTAGGGCACGAGAACAAATGGAACTAATGTGACTGTCCCATTTAAGCGATGGGGTAAATAAAATTCCTAAGTACTTATATTCATAAACTTGACGCAGGATCACCTTACCAATGCCATAACTGAAAACAGACGGCATCTTTTTGTTGGTGAATGTCCATCTGCCGCTTCTTGCTCCAACTAAGAAATTGGGAGAATGAGTTATTTAGTATGTTTTGATCTTGTACTGAATTGATCTCATTATATAAAACACAATCATCGGCATAAAGGCGAATTTTAACGGGAAGATGGTTCACGACATCATTAATGTAGAGTAGAAATAAGAGGGGTCCTAAGACAGATCCTTGTGGGACGCCGGAACTAACCAGGACGTTGCTAGAATAAATATTATTATAGCAGACGAACTGAGATATGTCTTTCAAATAATCAGCAATCCAATGAATTAGTGATTCGTTTTTAATTATAGTCTGCAGTTTTTGAAGTAGCTTAGAATGTGGCACTTTGTCGAAGGCTTTAGAGTAATCAATAAAGATGGCGTCTAGTTGTCTTCTTTTATCTAAAGAAAAAGCAATGTCATGGGTGAACTCAAGAAGCTGGGTACAGGTAGAGTAGCCACGGCGAAAGCCATGCTGTTGTGGGCAGAGAATTGAATTAGCCTCTAGGTACCCAGATATATGTTTATTGAATTTATGTTCAAGCAGTTTGCAGGAAGACGAAGTTAGTGAAATTGGTCTAAAGTTCGCAACCACCTGCTTATTACCCGATTTGAATAACGGGATTATTTTAGCTGACTTCCATAGCCGTGGTATTGTTGCAGAGACGATTGATTTCTCGAAAATAACAGACAAGTATTTGGACGTCCAAAGTGAATAGCGGCGGAGAAAATAATTGGGAATCCCGTCAGGACCAGGGCTCTTCTTGCAGTCCATTTTTAGGAGTAGATTAAGAATACCAGGTGTACTTATCTCAACGTCACATAAGGCCGGGCACGTGCTATTAAAAGTAAACTGAGAAATATCGCCATTATCATGACCAAAAACTGATCTAAAGTAGTCGTTGAAACAGTTGGAAATCACCACTGGTTTGTTAACACATTCACCCTCGATAATAAAACTTTGGAATTTGTCAGATTTCGGAAGGATAGACCTCCAGAATTTGGCAGGATTTGATGTCATAAATTCAGAGAATTTATGACATCAATTTATGACATCAACATCGCAATGTCTAGTGCATACTGATCGAAATAACGGAGAAACACAGAGAGTGGGATAAGCCCATCGCCGATATGGGTTTGGCCATTCGGATTACATTGAGCAAGTTGACTATTTTCACGCCAGCGTTTCTGAACTCGGGTAAAGAGAGACCGTCTCTGCTGAAGAACGGGTTCTGGAGCCATCAGGGAACACCAGGACGCCCGCTCTTTAGAAACGCGGAAGAGCTAACAAATCGCTTCTCTGGGGCGTTGCACGAGGCTAGAGAGAACCTAGGAAGCGCAAGGAACGAGCAAGTGGCGCAGTATGACAAGAACTATTGGCACTTGGAATTCAAAGTTGGTAACTTGCTCCTAAGAAGAACCACCCTCTGAGCTACGCAGCTAGCGGTTGCGCTGGATTGCTTGCTCAGAATCTGAAGGGCCCTATGAGGTAAAAGCGCGAACGTCTCGGCTTACTTATAGAGTTCCTCGGCGTGTTACAAACGAGGAGTCTGGTCCAGTTCACATCTCTGAATTAAAAGCAGGGTGTCAAACTGGTCATTATTTTGGTTCGGTTCGGGTTCGGGTTCAGTAACATTGTATTTTGTTCCGGTTCGGTTCCGGTTTATGGTAGCGCACATAATATCACTCCGGTTACCGGTTTTAATAAGCGCGAACCGGTTCAAACCGGTTCTTAACTCGACCTTTGAATATTGACCGAGCACTTCCTTCAGCATTTTTTGAGCACGAGATACTTGCAATAGACCCTTCCCAATACTACTTTCTCTTCAGGCAGATATGTAAACTCTGCACAGTGACGTCCGCAAAAGACACCATTCATATGGCAAGGCTATTACTTGTATATTTTTGTTCTTAAGTGAACTACATCTAAGAGATCGGCTTTCCACTTTTATGGCGTCTTTTGCACACACAGCAGTGCAGTATTTCAAACTCTACCAGAAGGAGTGTATTTTCGGGATGGGTCTACAGACCTTTCCAAAAAAGAGCTTCTGGCTGGTGCCATCTTTAGTGTTCGGGCGTATAGCGCGTGCTTTGCTCGCTTTCCGAAGCGACAAACACGCACATGCTGGGCTGTGATCTTGCAAACAGTAAAAAGGTCTCTAGCTAGATTGCTTCGCCTCCAAATGTTTTGGTTTGGTTTGTTCTGCACACACGTGTTTTTTTATACATGCTACCTGTTTTTGGCACCCACTAAGATGTCACACCTATGCCACAAAGTGGATGACAGGGGAACGAGAGGAAAGAAATGTGCCGTAAAACACAGAAACAGGGATGTCGAGCGCGCAGTTGGGGTAGTTTATTGAATCCCATTAAGCTGTGGTCGTCTATGCATCGGCCAGACTGGCCAATGTGTCCATGACCGGGCACGTCAACACGCACGCATAATGAAATATGACTACATCTTGACAGCGCTTCGGGTTCCGGCGGGAAAACGCGGTACTAAAAATCCCACGGTGATGCTTTGTCTAGTCACTTTGACTTTTAATCGCAAACAACGCTCTATGCAAATGACCTCGTCCGAGGGACTCAGATCGGGTCATTTGTTCTTATCAGCCACCGAACAATGTTCTGGTGATGCCACCACAGCGAACGACCTTTCTCAAATGCTCAGTTGAAGACGATGAAAGAGGACTTTAAAAAAAAAAAATGAGAAAATGGTTGAACAGACGATATGCTGGCCTTGCTAGTCTGACAAACCTACAAAAGAAATAAACAGACACATTTACTTCTCACTCCCCCCGCCCCCCAACTCCTCCTCCCCCTGGCCTCTTTCCATGGCGCGGCACGTCGGCGAATCATCGCCGAGTAACGGTGCCTCCAACAGCCTATGTTTTTTTGTTTTTTTTTTAATATATAAGGTAACACTACGAGCACGTTAAAGAAGGGATTGTGGTACATTGAAATGAACCACAGGAGACCCTACAAACTATACTGCCGATGCAGCGCGGTACTTGTCCCCTTTTCTTCCAGGGTGTCGCTGCACTCAAGCAAAAGGTCACGTGGTGTGCTATCGGTGCTCGATTGACTAAATGGCTCATCGACTGCAACTACGGTGTATCTTGAGACCAAACATTCGTGGACGCGTAGGCCTTTGTGCCTACAGTGGCGCAATCCGCTCCGACACTTGGACGTTTCGTAGCCAAGCGGCCAAGCGGTGCTTTGAAATCTCCGCCGCAGCCAGGGTCAATCCAAGAAACAAAGGAAAGTTTAAGCTCTCCAGACGAATATGTATTTTTTATTACGCATGCAATAAAAACAAAATGAAAAAAATATCTCAGTGTTTAGGATTAGTCTTGGCAACATAACAAAAATATACGCCCGCAACTTTTTCAATTTCGATCGTTTATATATATAATCGTTTATTTTCACTCCAAAGGAGTGTGGAGAGCAGGGAAAAAAGCTGCAGTTTGCAGCTTGACAGGCCCCTGCCCCCCAACACTTGACATAGGGTACAGTATAAAATTAAACTAAATAATCAACTCAAAGCATAGCAGAACATTTAAGATCTAACCAACGAAGAGGTGGAGTAACAACAATAAAGACATAAACGCACAAAATATATACCGGGTCAAGTAATAATTAAGTAATGATAACGCAAATATTATAACTGGTAAATGAGCATAAATAACATACTGTGCATGCAACACGCCATACATACACGCATACATACATACGTACATGCATACATACCTAGTCAAGGAAAAACACAAGGTGATGAAATGGCACACATCATGATGCACAAAAAGCCATACATACATACTATACAACAAGGTCACATAAAAAAAAATACTACAGCGAGAAACCATATAAGCATAAAGAAAAATTCGAAAACGTCGCATCAGTAAAATATGAAATGTGACTTCAGGGACTGTTTTGTTTATGTTTCGGGTGTAATGTTTTGTCTTGCGAGGTTGTTAAGGAGAACAGGCAATGTATGAAGTATAGACTGATGTCCATACGAGGTTCTGAAGGTTGGTACTTTCCATATTTCGGGCTGTCTTATATTATACGATGGTATGTGTTTAATTAGATTAAATAATTGTAGCAGTGGTGCGTTGTTTATAGTTACTGCATTTTTATAAAGAGAAACTAGTCTGAAATCATGCATTTTTAACACATTTATAATATTTAATTCATTAAAATACTTACGAGTTGATGTAAACCATGGAACGTTAGTTATAATACGTAGAGCCCTTTTCTGTGCGACGAGTAACTTCAGCATGTTCTGATTTGTAGTTGTTCCCCATATGACATGACACGATTGGCCCGGAACCGTGTTCGTTGAAGCGGTAACCGCAACATCAGATTATGGTTTCGTTCCGGTTCGGGTTCAATATGAAGCGTTAGATTTCGGTTTCGGTTTTGTTCCGGTTCGGTCAAAAATAACGGTTTTGATCCGGTTTTCGGTTCGGGTTCGGGTTCGGTTCCACACCCTGCTTAAAAGGGTACTACTGTCGCGATGGGGAAGATAATAAGTGAAGGCTACCGCCGCCACCTCACCCTACGGCAGAAAACATATCATTTTCAGTGCTCTTTCTGCACATATTGCCTCCCTGGAGGGGTCGCCGCGGAAGGCGAAAAACACAAGGCCCACCAGATGAGAATACAAGCCACTCCCTTTCCCAGGCAACTGAGGGTGGCGTCCCTGGAGGCAACGGCACCAAGGATTGCCAAACAGCGGACCTGGGAAACGCCGCATGGGCTCAGCGGGAACCGCGAGCCAGGCAGCGTTAACTCCTTCGCGGCCCGGCACAATCCCGTCCGAAGTAACATTGCGGCACCGGAAAATCCGTCCGCCACAACACCGCGGACCAGGGTAGGCCTCTCCGCAACAGCACCTCCTCAGAACGGGGCAGGTCCGTCTGCGATGAGAGGACCCGCCTGGGGTAGGCCCTCCTGCCACACCGTGGCCACGTAAACGACGTGGGGAGAAGCAGACGCCATCCGCTTTGTCTGTCGCGGGCGTTGGAAACATCAACAAAGGCCAACGCCCAGACAGCCCGATAACGAAGTCTTACACCCGTTCCGTGGTCACCGGCGGCCGTTAGTGACGCGTATTTTGGGAATGACGTACACTTGCTGGCTGTGCATGGCCCGAACCGTACACACAGAAACCCACAAGCCAGGTCAACTCTATCACTAGCTGCTGGAGTCACGCCCCGTCCCTGCCAACGTGGTGGCAGTGGTGCACCTCCTAAAAAGAAACCGCCCGGAACCTTTAGCACCCGCTGCCTTGGCTCTCGTCCAGCCAGCCCAGCTTCCTGAGAACCATGCCGCCGCACCAGTCGCCGCGGCCGCCGGCGTTGAACCCCAGCCACGACGGCCTCTACGACATCGCCCGCATCCACCTCTTCTGGCCCAAGCCATGGAGTCGGTGTCATCCAGCTGCCTTTTCCGTGCCCTACACTCTAAGAAAAAATTCAGGAAAAAAGTAGCAACGGCGCGTCTTCCTCCCTTCTACTGACGCGCCCCCAAGCGTACACGAGAAAAAGGGAGGCACGAAACGTTTTTCTCCTTTTCCAGGCAGACGGGAGAAAGCTTTCGCCCTCCCGACTCATCTTCTTTCGGTTTCGTTTTTCGGGCAGGTCGCGCACGTTGTTTAATAAATGCTGTTTAGTTGATTGAGCTTCAGCGGCAGCAAAGGCCGTCTGTAAATCCGTCTTCAAGTACAAACGTGCAGAATATTTCGGTTGCATTGACGTTTTGATCGCTAATTTTATTAAACGAGCAAGCGAAGCCGCTAGAAACAGCGAAGTTCCGGAGCAGTGCCGGCTGCGCTACGCACACTGGGTAAGATGGACTACAGTAGCGAAACCAGAGGGACCTTAGCGAAACCACGCGGAACTGTGTCGACGTTTCGACGTTATGGAAATCGCAGGGACTGCGTCGAATACAGCCATGTTTTGCTGCCGGCTGCCTGGGTGCTTTCCGGGCTGAATTCGGTTCTGTTTACCGATGCCGAGTGCCAACCGGCGTTCAACGTGGTTTTGTATTTCTGCGTGTCAGCAATATAGCAGCAATATCGTGATGATAGTGTTGTGGGTCGTGAACAGAAGACTGGAATTATCGCCGATGTGACCGTGCGTTCGCGTATCAGTGGTGAAACAACAAGATGAGATGACGCAAACTGTCGGCATTGATGCCGCTGGTCGGGCCGTGATCGGAGGGGGCGGGGAGTCGCAGGTTGACATTCCACTTTACATTAAAAAGTTTATTACCACTTGAGGGATTAGGTGCAATCGATCGACGTGCGGAGTGCGGATAGTCATGTTGGAACGCTGGTCTGAACAGTAAGCTCCTATCGTACAGTGGCAAATGTGACTGTCGGTTGTCTCGTCCCCGAGAGCGATTGCGCTCTGGGGAAAGGACTGAATAGTACGAAATCGTGACGGAAAGTACGTATATTTACAGTGTGGAATTTTAGCATTAAAAAAGAATAGGTAAAATTGAAACAAAAACTACCCTTTATTTTGCTTTTTAAAAATACTACGGTTCCTGGATAAACTGCCCTCCAAGTGGCGCGCTGAGATGAGCACTAGAAGTTTTCGAGCTAGCCACGGCGTAGCTCCGTACACTTAACACCTGCCGCATGTCGCGGCTTTGACTGCATTCAAGTTGGTCGAAAAGCGATTTCTCACCCCGTGAAGCATCACTTCCGGCTGAGTGAATATCCGCGCTACAGAGATTAATTCAAGACGGCAATTGCAGCCCTGCGCGAACAGCACAAATAGAAAAACAAACACTACAACAGAAATACAGGCTACGACGTGCCGTGCGGGGAAACAAACTCATGGCTGCGAACCGCATTGAAGCGGCTTGATTTATTGGCTTTCAAATAATTAAGGCATGATCAAGCGTTTGCTTTTTAATAAGATTCATCCCCTGCGCCAATCAATATACTCTCAGAGGCATGACATTGCTGGAAAAAAATCAACATGCTGGGAATATTTTTTATTGCTTATTTAGCCGTACGTTCAAAACGACCACTATAACTGACGGAAACGCAGAGGTCGGGTGGAGTGTTCGGGTTAGCGTGCCGTTGTATTGATGTTTGTATGTGCCATGTATGTGTATGTGCTCAATGTATGTTAACCTGGCGCTTGTAGTATGCGTAATGTGTATAGTAGAGGTATCCGAAGGTCCCGAAGCGCAATAGTGGCCTGGGAAAACAAAACAAAAAAAACAAATTGTAGAACATTAATTGGGCAATACTTAGCGCCACCTAGCCTTAGCTACTTGCAATTACTCTGCTTGACCCTGCCATCTGGTGGCAAGCGATTTAACCTTCTTTCAAGCTACGCGATAAACAGCGGCTTCGAATTTGTTTTTCTGAGAGCGGCTTTTGGTTTCGCGGGTTGAGTTTGCCATTCCTCCGTGATGTGCGGTTGACGAAGGAATTGTGACTTGAGGAACACCAAAGGTAAAGTGCGCGAAGTAACTGGGTATCGGTTGGCTCTGTTTAACATCGCAGTGCTGTCGATGAGAAGACTGAGTAACTGCTTTCGAAACGCAAGTTTCTGTGCCTGTGGGGGGAATCTGGCTTCCGAAATAAACACAGTTCGCGGAAAGCTCGTGTTACGCTTTTATTTGCTGCTCCTCTCGTCCCGTACAAGAGACGTAGCGTCCTCGTTAAGCCTTATTGAGCTCGATTTGCTCGATTCAGGGCCGCCATAATGAGATGCAAGTGACGGAGGAACTTTGCTCCCTTGCTTCAGGGACGAAAGTTTCTCCCTTTCTGAAGAAACATAGGTTACAAGACCGTTCCTCCCTTAAGGGAGGACTATCGATACCCTTTTTTTTAAGAGTGTACAACTTTCAACAATATTATAGACAAGGGGGGACAAGAATCAACATCAAGCTCCTCTACCGACGACGACATCATGGCCGAAGTGAAAGAACTCCTCCGTAAGACCCTTAGTAAAAAGACATTTGTATGAGAAATGTCTTGATTCCAATAAACACAAATGAATCGTACAAAAGATATAAGAACATATAAGAACCATATAGAAACTATATAATAACTGCATAATAAATATAAGAACCATATGAGAACTGTATAAGGTATATAGAACCTATAAGAACCATTAAAACAATTCACAAGGAACGTGTCACAAGTTTCTTATATGAATCCTATATGTTCTCATATAGTTCTTATATGCCATTCATATGGTTATTTTATGTGTTTATATATCGTGAATGATTCATATGTGTTTATGGACACAGAAATTGTTTATACAAATAATATTTTTATTAGGTATCTGTGAGACCCCAAACACCCGAGGCCCCCCGAAGGCCACGCTTTGAGGGGTGGAAGTGAGGGAAGCCGAGGAGGAGAGACGGCGAGGGGGAGGGGGGTGGGCGCACGCGATAGGCGGCCGAGCGGCGTTTGAGACTGGCGCGCGAAGAGTGCGAGACGAGGAGAGATTAAGAACGGCCAGAAAGGAACAAGCTCCTACGACTCAGCCGAACACAAAACTAAGTCAACTACGACAACTCGGTCAAATACCAGGGACACGGGACAACCGCCAAGTCGTCCACAGGAACAAGAAACAAGGAGCAAACAACAAAAATTGATTATTCACATCTTCTCTAACGTCGACTTCTTCGGAGAGCGAGCCTGGCGGAAACCGTTTGGGTGGAAGTGGTATTGAGCGACCCACAAGGTTTCTTTAGTCAACTATAGATTCTTTTAATGTCTGTTCAAAAAACAAATTGTCTTACCATATGGTTTTTTTTTAGCCAGAATTATATAGCTGACTATGGCTTCTGCAATGGTATCTTTAGTACACTACAGCTTTTAGTATGGTACGCTATGAAGCCTTGTCTAGCTTTCTGTATGTTTTATTTAGCCCGCGTGATACAGTTGCCCATAAATATTTTTATCGTTTATTTAGCCTCCTATTGCGCTCAGTATGATCCGCTATAGCTCATTCTATAGTTCGATGGATGTTTCTTTGTACTCATTGTGCTATAGCTGCCAACAGCTTTTCCTAGGTTTCTTTATGTGCCAATTTCCAGCTTCAAGGTTCGCTATAGCTTATTCTATCGCTCGTCCTATGGTTCCCTTCATCATCATGCTGTAGTTTTCTATAGTTTGTATTTTTAGCTCAATCTTATAAATTGTGAAAAAAATTATTGGTTGTGAATGTACATCTTAACAAAATGCGCCGACCTTGTATCTGTACATAAAAAAAGTTCGACATTTTAAAATTATTTAAGATTTTGCGACCTTCATCAACCGATTTAAATCTTCAAGCAGACCCTTAAAAGGTACTCGGCCAGGTGTTTGCAAAAGTGGGAGCTAGATAAAACCAAGGAATTGTTTTGAAATCTCCTAGAAGTATATTACACACAGCCTATTCCGCAGACAAGTACAATCATTGCGATCTGTGATAAGTTACGAGGTTATACTAAGTAGTTTTGCAAACTCAGAATATTGCAAAGTAAACAAGAACGGGGGTTATTTTTGGGTTGTATATATTCCTTCGTCAGCCGGCAGAGTTATTTCCCTGAAATTCTGCAGGAAGCGGCAACTCATTGGCGATGCAATCAGTTCGTGGAACGACGTTCCACCGACAGATTGTTTCATCGACACGCGATGTTTCATTGAAGCTCAGATTAGTTTTTGTTCTTTTGTACAGAGCCGCCGCAGACTGTTACCGCGAAGCGGTGTGTACGGGTGGGTCAGGTGGCTTGACATTTTTTGTAATGAGCCGCAGCATGCTGTCGCCAAGAAGCGGCGTAAACGTGTGGGCTGGGTCGGTGAGCACGCGCCTCAGGGATACACGCGAGACGAAATATCTATAAATCGTGCGATTCGCCTAACGAGTGTCGGTCAAACATCAATGCCGAAAAAACGTGCTTATTTAGAAAGTGCATCAACGAAAAGGTGTTTACGAAACGTGCATTCACAGAACTCCGATAACCTACAATATACACCAATTCATGTTTACAAACAAACCGGAGCGCCCCTAGCGGACGGCACTGACGCCGCGCATGCGCGATGGGGGTGTGGGCAAGAAGCTCGCCGTCGCTCGCAAATAAACCACTGAAATGCGATGTTGTCGGCGTCGGTGTGAGTCCCCCGGCCCTTTTTTGCGTTCGAATTGTTGATTCTACGTCTTCCTGGCAATGTCTGACTACTTGAGTGGCGTCAGCGAAATTACCGAACCTCGTTGCACCGCAAAACGTTTCGTGAATAATGTGACATGTGGCGATTCATTCCGCGTGGACGCCGCAGTATGTACGCTAACGCCTCACTCGCATGATAAGATTTCGCTTGCAATTTTCAGTCGCGACGCCGCTCGTGCTGCAAAAGCGTGAACCGTAGCTGAGATGGTCGACGTCGATACTGGAAATCGCAAGCAGAAGCGGACCAAGTGAATTAGGCATAACAAGTCGGTGATGGTAACTGGTAATAATGATCAACATCTCCAAGTATCGACTGTTTACAGCGAGCATGCTTACCAACCTTCAAACTTTAGTCTTTTGAGGCCTGCTCTTACTTCTTATCGCAAGTACCTGGCCAACATTTGGTCAACGGGCCGGCATCGTCTAAGAGAGAAGACGACAAGCAGAAACATTTCAAAGAGCAGACGGCAGTTCGAACGATCGGGCCGCCGTTTGAACTTCAAGGCGCACTGAACGTAGTCCGCAGGTGGTCCGCGCCACTTGACGGTTTTCTGGCGTTCATGTTGGAACAAAAAAACTAAATCTGATAACCACAAGTATCCGAAAATTTAACCCAAAGTGCTTCCCGCCCAAGCAATCGTTGTCCGACGGCGTCTGTTTTTTTCCTTTTCAAGGCACATATCCACGTTCTCCGACGAACCGGGCACGTGAAAACTGACCTTCAAACATTTCTCGACTCTTTTGGTACGGCCCCAGTCGCGGCGTTTTGACGAGGAGGTAGGTTTTTGTCTGGTACCAATCAAAACAACGCAGGAATACACGTCTGGCATGGAGACTTCTGCCCACAGCCCCAGACAGGAAATCCGCCCGACGCGCCACCTCCGCGCCGTGACGTCACAGAGTTGAGTTCGTGTATAATTGAAATAAAGAATTAACCGCTACCACGTTTTGCGTACGAAGTCCACAAATAAAAAAAAATATATATTTATATTATAAATATATATTTTTTACTAAGACATTTAAAATTATGTGTGTACCGTTAGATGCGTGTTTTTAAACTTCGACTCCAGGAATCTTTGCATCGTTGTGGCTTTTCAGATTACATTGTTTAAGAAATGGTAAAGTTTTCTTTACATTTACACGGCCCTTGTGAGACCAACAAAAAAAATTTTGTTGTTATCAGTGAGTAGCAAAATTTATGGTGCCGCGTATTTGTGTGTAATATGTCTTGTATCCGTATGTTTAGTTTATAGCACTATCATCAACTCCAATTTCTGCGTGCTACAATGACACATGGAGGGGCTGTGGGGTCGAAGAAGCTCCAACGACCTTAAAATCTCACAGTTAAAAAAAATACGCAACATCGCTTGCTGATTTGTGGAGTTCGCAGGATAGAGTAGTAATATGGAATAACAAGGGTGGCGCGCGCATAGCGGTATTAATCAGATAGACTTTGCGGCATGTAACGTGTTTTGGTGTATATTTCGTCCTTCTGGACGCTGGCGTCGACGGACATTAAACCGCTCCTTACGCCCCTGCCGAGGTAAGTATTACTCTTGCCACGAGACTCAATCGCGCTTTAGACTCGTCTATTTGACGCTCAAAGAATCTCGAGAAAGGTGTTTAGAATGTCAGCGCACATGTCGTCAATGTTCGCAGAGCAACGAGGCAGCAACCGCGACGCGAGAGCCGGCCGCGCCTCGAACTGGCTGACCGTATTCGTCCTGCAAAGATGTAAGTGTGGACTCTCAAGCAGCGTTAGCTTGTCGAAGATGCAGGACGCTGCTTTCTCGTTCAGAATTCTTTGCCCTGAGAAAACCTAAGAAAGCTTTCCAGTGCTCGGTGTTGCCTACGCAGCAGCACCTGTCAGCAACCCCTTACTTAGCATCGAAAACTGTGTGGCGCCTGTTGGCAGTCTGCGAGCTCAGGCGGTTCACCGTGGCGACTTGAATGCGAGATTTTTATAAACATCGCCAACATGAACCCCCGAGACGATGAACTGCTGGCGTTCGCAAACGGAAGATTGCGATACTGCGCCAACGGCAGTTGAAAGACGTTGCGCGGGGTACGCCGGGCGCTGGAACGGATTCGCAGTTTCTCGAAGGGCGTAAGATTCAAGACAACAAAGCAGCGTCTTGTATCTTTACCAAGTTAAGGGCGATAAAGTGTCCCACGCTCACATATCATCAGAGTAAGCGCGGTCGGCCAGATTGAGGCGCAGTTGGATCTCGTGTTGCGATTGCTACGTCGTTAGTCTGCCTACGCTGATGATATGTTCCCTGGCATTCGAAACAGCACTTTCGAGACTTCAATCGAGTCTAATGGACTAGTTTATAGCGCGATAGTGTCGTGACACTAGTAGAATTCACTTCGCTAGCGGCGTAAGACGGGGCTTTGTGTTTGTGGGCGCCCACGTCGAGGACCACGAAATATACAGAAAACATTAAATGTTATAAATAGAGCATGCAGAAAGTAATACATATGAAGGGGTAAAAAAATGAAAGATGTTTACATATCCTTGTAAAACGGAATCAGAGCGCAGCTCTTGAGGAGGAGGAGGGAGTGTACGAAGGGGAGTGTATGCCCCTCCTCCTCCTCCGTACCCTCTCCTTCTTCCCTCCTCTTCTGCTTCCCGTTATCCCCTTGTTTCCTCTTGTTGCCGTCCTCCTCTCCTCCTCCTTCTCCCCTCCTGCATGACTACGTTTTCTATTAATTTTTTAAAGGCCCAAACATGTCACTTGCTTATGATACAAAGCACTGTTCTAAACGGCTTCCGTTCAACTAAACAGCGAGATCCTTGAGCACATATCAAAATCGAACGGTGCCGTTGACCTTAAAGAGCCACAGTGTGCACAAAAGCTTTTTGTTGGTATTTGACTTGAGCACGACTCTGTGGCTTTCAAATGTTTCAGCCCAAATAACTAAATATTCATGCCTCTGTTCGCAGTCTTTCCATACCTTATGTTCTGCCTTGTCCAGTCTGCATCTACGTTCTTGTATATGTTTGTCGCGCGTTGAACAATTTGATTAAGAAAACTCAACTAGCCTGTCTAGCCATCATGTTTTAGTAGTTTTACTCCGCCATGTAGCACTTTTATTATAATATGTTGCGGGTTTGGAATAGCAAAACAGGCCCCTCCCACAAAGCTCCCTGCTCGCCCACATTGGTAGTTGCATATTTTTCGCGTGACTGTTCCTGAAGTTGGCTATGCTAAAGTGAAAAGAGTGAGGGCTTTGTGGGAAGAGCCTGTCCTGACATTTTAAGACGCTAGCGTTTAGGAGCTCGTGTCGCAGAAAATCAGCCATCAGTGACGGCACCTGCGGTACCACTTTCCCATAATGCAACGCGTGCACACACGTGTGACGTCACGTGTGGCTACTCGCGCAGTACTATAAAATTTACCCCGCTAAATTTGGCGGGAAAGCCTTCCGCCTAATTTAGGGTAACGTTTGTCCTCAAAACTTAGCGTAAAATTTGTCCGCCAACTGCAGCGGTCAATTTTCCCGCCAAATCTAGTGAAAAAATTTCCACCAAATTTAGCGAAATATTTACCCCCTACTTTAGTGGGTCGAGAGGGTCATGACGTCATAGCCCAATGTGACGTCACGTGACACGAGACGCTACCGACTAGACCACGCACACACGCTTGCACGGCATGGCAAGGAGCACGGATTTGTATGAGAAGGCTTTGCTAGCGGGGCCCAAAAACGCAATCGTGTTCATCTCTTAAAAAAAAATTCAAAGCGTCCACCAAGTTTTTAAAGCATGAAATGCATTCTAAGGCTAGACCCTCAATGCCAATTGTTTGTCCGTCCGTGCGTTCGTTCTTGCATTTCTCGCTAAAAAAGCGGGAAATTTACCTCACGAGGCC
Organism: Ixodes persulcatus; assembly: GCA_013358835.2. Lineage (NCBI taxonomy): Eukaryota > Metazoa > Arthropoda > Arachnida > Ixodida > Ixodidae > Ixodes > Ixodes persulcatus. Next base: position 4,798 of record JABSTQ010001681.1, on the reverse strand, counting down.
TGAACACGAGTTCAGTTTTCCCTGTAAATTTAGAGTAGAAAATATTATCATGTGACCTGACGTCACAAGACCTACAGAACAATTTAGCTTCTCTGTAAATTTAGCCGGAAACTGATGGCGTCAAGGGACATCCAGACGAGTTAAGTTTCTCCGCTCAATTTGGCGGGGAAACCGATATCACGTGACCTGACGTCACGAGACCTAGACACCAATTGACTTTCTCCATTACATTTTGCTTGTAAAACATTGTAATGTGACCTAATGGAGGGTGATTTCAGATAAGATCGACCAAAGGGTGGCTGGTCGACATTTTTAAATCAACTGATGTTTTTATATGCCATTGTCTAGTGTCTGGTATAAACGAATCCACACTTAGTTTTGACCAGAAAAAAAATTTGGAGACAGGAAAAATCGTAAGGCATGGAGAGGTGGACAGTTGCAATAACGCGCACTGATGGAGGGGGCACGTTTGAAAGTGAATAACGAAAACAATAAAATTAGGAGAATTTTAATACTTTTTAGCAACAAACTATGAGTGCAGTTTGCTTGTAATATATAATAATAATATTTATTTACATTATATTTATTTTTATAAACATTGCCAAACATGCCTGCTCGAACGACAAATGGCAAAATTTGGAGGTCTGTATCTCATGAAATAATTTAATCATTATTATATAATTTGCAGATACTATTCTACTAATATATGGCTATTATTTAAAAAAAATAAATAAGGTATCTGAGTGATACAAAAGTTAGAATATATTTAGGCAAACATGGGAAAAAAATTAAACGAAGACAAATTTCGATGCGAATAAAAAAAAAACACCACCTTCGATTTTTTTTAAATTTGGGTACCCTGTTATACTCTATTTCGGCATTCATTTCTATTAAAAACATGTTGCATTATTTTATTGAGAAAGAAGAAACAACTACACAAAGTAGGGTCTTTTTTCAAAGCCTACACTTTGCAGTGTCCTATACAAGAAGTGACTCTGAGTTCCAGTTTCATGAAACCAACACACATCTTTTATATATTTTCATTCAGATGAGGCCATTGATAACTATAGAAATCGTTCACAGACTAAAATTTAGGAGAAAGTACTGTGTACAAAGAGGTATCATATTACGGACTAGTGATCCGAGAAAAGATCATGCAGCCATCGGCCACTAGGAACTTTGTTTACTTTACTCTCCTGCGACACTACATGCACTTCTCTCTTCCCCTTGATCTCCATCTATTTTTCTCCCTCTCTCTCTCTCTCTCTCTCTCTCATATATATATATATATATATATATATATATATATATATATATATATATATATATAAATCCCTGATTTATATCCAGAACAAAAACATATTCAAAGATTCCTTGTCTGCGTGATAGTGTTCTGTGGCTAGCAAAAATCATTTGCTCGCTAAGCTCACGATTGTGGCGCAATAGTTGCCGGAAACCGCAGACCACACTCGTCGCTAGTTCTGGCAAAACGGCCGATACAATCTGTTCTCGCATTTCCCAGCTCCCTGTCAAGGACAAGGGTGTTCGCTTCAACCAGCAAAATATGGCCGCCGACGCCAGTTTACTGAGCAGTCATGCCTGTCGCCATCTGACTCGCTGGTGTCACGGGCGATAATATCAGGCACAAAGGGGCGCACAAACTGACAGCAGAATCCCCAAATACTCGAGCCTCGCGTAAATACAAGAGAGTGTAAACGCTGTCGCCATGTTAACGTAGTATGACTCCCCCCCTCCCCCCTTCCCCCACTGGGGGACTGCAGTACGTCTCCCACGGCTCAGAGGTTATTCACCACCCGATCGCCAAACACGCATCGGAATGTACTTCCTGCTCGGCCGTCCTGCCCTCTACTACAAGAATCGGGGGTCACACCTCGAGGTTTGGCCGGGAGATACTAGAAGCCTTCGCCATGCGTCGATTCAAGGACAACATCGGCTCCCCATCCATTGCCCTTTCGAGGAAAGAGATAAGATTTCTTATTCCGGAGCTTTCTCCCCTCCACGTTCCCGACAGCGACGTACACTTGACGGCATAGTGCTCCTCCTTTTCACCTTTTTTTTTCACTTCCTTTCTTTTCTAGTAAATAAGCAAACTCTTGGTGTCAATAAATGTTGTTGCCAGTTGGAAGTTGTGTTTGTCCGTCCATTCTCGTTTTCTTCCTCAAGTTTAATTAAAGGGTGTGTGTGTGTTTTCGTTGCTGACACCAGCCGGCGATAAGGCAGTGCAGGCGGTAGCTCAGGACAGCAAGGGCTAATCCCAGTGACCATCAACGTAACCCCACCGCCAACCCCTCGCGAACCGGTCCCCGACATGGCTCAGGCTGTGTCATGAACCACGTGGTAGAAGCTAGGGTGCTTTCATATCAGCGCGTCGATAGGGACGACTGTGCAATTCCTGAAAGTCTTTTTCAAAGGCCGCTGACAAATTTTCTGTCTGTAGACTCTCCCTCTTTTTTCCTTTGACGTGGATCAAGCTTTGCTGACTGCCTCAGTTGGGACCTCTCTTTTCAAATGTTCGTTTGCAGTGAGTGAGCTCCTCAGCCTCGGACTTGTCACTTGTGCACCCTCTTCAGTAGTTCTTTCACTTGGCAATTATATGCCATCAGTTTGGGTTTAATTTCTATTATTTATGTGTCCGTTATGAAGACGTCCTGGAGCTCCAACGAGTGTTCTGTGCAGATTACTTTTGCCAGCACAAAAAGACTATACCAAAACAGCGGAATTTTCGAAGTGTTGGCGAGTTGGACCTAAACTCGTTGAAGCAAATTCTTCCACCTGACTGTTCCACCAAAGTGAGTGCGACGGACTACCTGTGCTACAATTGCTTCATGCACATCACTAAGGAGATCTCGATGCGAAGCCCAGAGCTGTGCTCTGACATGTCTGTGCCAGCTGAAGAAGCAATTGAAGATCTAAATCGCAGCTTACTACCTACAGATGTGTCGCCGCTAAGACAACCAAGCGTCGTAAGAAGTCGGGACAGGCCTGCCTATTTCAAAAGAAAGCAGACAGAACTGGAGCAGGTTGCTGTCAAGAATGTACGCTCAAGGCTACGTATTGCTTACGACAGAGACGCACCATCGGGGTCGTCCGAACCAACATGCTCCACATGCACTGAGTGGGTGAACAACCTTCGGCAGGCCTTTGAAACCGCCACCTCTCTCCGGGAACGTTGTCAACTGCTTACGCTCCTGCCATCAACACTGACGAAGAATGAGGTTCAAAAGATGATTCCACAGGCCTCAATGTACCTCATCAGTAAATCCCGAAAACTCAAGGAAAATCATGGCGTGTGGTAGGAGCCGGATCCTTACACGAGGTGCAAGGTGAGCCCTGAGAACGTGTCGGCTGCCCTAGAGTACTTCACGAAAGACGAGCTACAATGTTCGCGCCAAAGTCCGAACAAGAAGGACGTCATCTCTGTCATGCTCAACGGAGAGAAAACGTTCGTGCCAAAGCGCTTCATGACACGCTGAATCCGAGAGGCCTTCCGCATATACAAAGACAAGCATCCTGATTCCGGCGTCGGGCTAACGAAATTTTATTCGTTGCGCCCTAGATGGGTCCAATGTATTCCACACCAGGAAGTGTGCGTTTGTGTGCGCTGCGCCAATCATTACCTTTGTATTGCCGCTCTAGAAAACTTTACAGGCTCAACATTCAACACCGGTGAAATGAACTCGGCATTTCTGTGCGACCCAGCGACAGGACTGTGCCTTCAAGGAGACTCTGATCACTGCCCAAAAGGCCAGTCTCTTACACTCCAGGAACTTGATATCCCGGAGGATGAAGAGATTGTGCTTGCAACATGGGAGTCCGGCGACCTTCTGAAAAAAACATTGGAACCTGAGACTTTCCTAAAAGTCATCCAAGTGACGGTTGGAAGTTGGGTATTTCATAACCATATCCGGCAAACGCAAGGTAGAGCGATCTACGATGAAAAACAGTGCATGCAACGCGGGAGCATTGTCTTTCATTTTGACTTTGCTGAAAACTGGACCATCGTGCTTCCTGACGAAGTGCAAGCATACCACTGGAGAAAAAAACAAGTTTCGATATTTACATGTGTAGTGACGACAAGAAAATCCACAAACAGCTTTGCCATCATCAGTGAGGACCTGTGTCACGACGCCGCTTTCGCTTGCTTGGCTCTAGAAAAAGTGAAGGAGTGGGTTGAAGACAACGTTGCGGTATACTCGTACGTGACGTACGTAAGTGACGGGGCCGCCAGTCATTTCAAGAATCGCTACCAGCTTCACCAGTTTGCAAAGAATGATTGCCCACATGCCCAGTGGTTATTTTCTGCATCTGGACATGGGAAAAACGCATGTGACGGAGTTGGCGGGCTCGTGAAGCACCAGGCCACGCTGAACAACCTGAGAGAACGTTCAATAAGCGCAATTCAGACGGCTAGGACAATGGTGAGCGTTCTATCAAAGAAACTGAAACGCGTGCATCTCGTGTATCTGGACGAAAATGAGGTTGTTCGGTATCGTGAACAAAAAAAAAGAAGAGTGGCTGACAGTGAGCGCCTTCCCTGGCATTCAGTCTTGGCACGTGTGGCGGCTCAGCAAGTCATCAACAGAAGGGACATTCAACGTATATGTAGCACGGACAGTGGAATCTGCTTGGAAGCAACTTTATTAAATGGGTACAGCAAGGAAAACCGTGGCGTAAAGTGCCGAATTTGAATTCCTAAGGACTGCTTATTTTGAATGCAGGGACATCTTATTTATCACACTTTTCTTCACGGGGTATTTAAGTTACTGTTTTAGTGGGT
>JABSTQ010001680.1:0-23063 GCA_013358835.2 Ixodes persulcatus | reverse complement strand
GACCAATCATAATGCACTATAATTCGTTTCACAGTAAGTCAGAGCGCAGCCGACACTGCGGCAGAGGACAAATCAGCAGCTCTGAAAAGCACCGCCAGGCCCTTACCTTTTCCCGTGTGTGCTCATCCACTGGGCCATCTAATCCAGCGCAGAGAGTGCGCCGTGACATGCGCTTGTAGTCTGCATGTATGCGTTAGTGTTCTTCTGGCCTCGGCAGTGCTCCGGCATAAGGTGAACCCAAGTATAATATCGACTTTGAATCTCGAGGGATAAACATTCACGAATAAAGTCGACCGAGCTATCTCAGCTGCCCACCGCATTCTGCCTTTAATACCATACCTCCGTTTCAAGGGAAATTCAGGGGCCTTGAAAACGAACATTATTAAATAATCAGCGAATCAGCAGTGATCACGAGGTGCCACGGTACGTGTTTTGCGATAATCCCGAGGACAACTCGCCCTGTTTGAAACATCGTCCCACCTCGTCCTACATATACATATATATTTGTTTATTTTTCTAGTTTAAACTCACACCTCCCCTTTAAAATCGTTAGCAGCGCATATCCGTTCTCCTAAGACATGCCCTCAGGGACCTCTCCATTGGAATGTCGATGTCCCTGGTTCGATACCAAGATCAGGCGGATTTTTCGGTCGCGCACCAGTCACCTACTCGTGTTTGGAGATTTGTGTTTGTCCTTTTTTTCCTTTTTGTTCCCCTTCTCCAGGGTTATTATTGTCATGCCTTCAGAATTTGTGCAATGCGAAATATAGCACTGAGACACTGTGCACGTATATTACTGAATTGTTTTTGCGAAGCGATCGAATGATTGTAGTCAAGATTAAGATTGTCGAAGAGCTTATTTGCTTGGTATATGTGCGTGTCTGTGTGTATGTTGGATGGCATTTTCACGAATAAAGGCAGCAAGGCGATCTCAGCTGCCCACCGTATTCCGATACTAATACAATACCTCCGTTTCGCGGGCAATTCAGAGGCCTTCGAAACAAACATCATTAAATCAGCGAACCAGCGGTGATCACGTGATGTCAGGAACATGTTTGCGATAATCTTGAGAACGAATTGCCCTGTTTTAACATCGTCCCACTTAAGACGCAGTTAAGGCAGCACTCACCGTCTTCATCCGCGTGTACATAGCCAGCACCACCTAGAACAACCGAGGTATGCGAAAGGCCTTCTCTTCTTCCACTGAATGTCCAGGCTCTAACAGCGCCAAAGCAGGTGCACCCTCTGGGAGGTAATATTTACCTCGTTGCTGCTCCTTCGCGGCGAACTTCACAGCCGAACGGTGCCAATTCAGCAATTGGACCCGAGCCCAATGTGTCTTTCGACGCGTTGATTCAACACGAGGCCAACCGGAACACCGACGCAGCTCTCGTGTTCAGTATGTCTTCGCCCGATTTCTCTTTGATGTCGTCAAACGTTTAGTGCGCAGGCCTTGATTATTCAAGGTAGAGTTGACAGAGCGCGATACCGTCAGTGTGAACCCGCGATCCTCGGTGCTTGCTATGCTTTTTTTTTTTCTTGGAATGAGGAAACTGTCATGAAAACTACCAGCGTGGTGGAAAGGGCTCATCTGATGCACCACCTTGAGAAGGAAAATCAATATCCTTTCCGATAAAAAATGTTTAAAACAAGATAAAAGCGCCGATGTCGTGTTAACGCTGTTTTTTTTTTTTAAATCTTGTTAATCAGCCATTTAGCTATCGCGGAATATTTATCAGGTGCGCCCAACCCAATTAAATTAAACTCACAAAGAGGCAAAGAAACCCCGCCCCATCCCCTTTCCTTCTTTGTCCTCTTTTTTTAAGTTTCGCCTGGATAAACAAACACGTTCTCATAGAAAGACAAGAGCAAAGAAGAGAGAGCACAGATGATTTTGGGAGAGACCGGCTGTCGTAGAAATGACGCCGGTTAATGTAATGAAATGGTCAGGAGCAGACTTGTATACGTAATCCGTTACAAGCAGCGAAATTACTTGTATTCTGTCACATTTATCAATAATTTTCTAACGGAATAATTACACCCCCCCAACCCCCCCCCCCCCCCCCCCCCCACCACACACACACACACGCAGAAAATATATTGTTCATTTTGGTAAAGTCGACTGCGGTCACGCTGTCACGCGCATTAATGACCAGCGCAAAAGGAGGCTTGACGCTCTTCAGTTCCACATAACATTTCTTTACAACACCAAGCCCCTGCACATGTTTTTTTTTTTTTTGCGTACCCTAACAACATAGTAAAAAAAACTCAAACAGTTATATCTAAAAAAAAAAGGTAGGGTCAAGCTATATCCGTATTTTTGGTCCCCCCCCCCCTTGTTTTTTTTTTTTTTTAAATCAAAGATGGGAGACGAGGAAACCAAGTGATTGTGTGCCTCTTCGAGAAGCACGAGGCATAAGTGCATAAACAATAATTAACAATGTCCCCCTTGGTTATAGTTAGGCTGTATACTTTCCGGCGTTTATTTATGTCAAAAATCGGCGGATGTTTTCTCGGTGATTATTTATTTCCAAAATTCTGGTACATTTCGGTGAATAATCTTGTGCAGACGCTTGAAACGGCTTTTATCGATGGAAAAAATCACGAATAGAAACGGACAATCAAGACGAGAAACGCTTCAATTTTCATTTACATCTGATACACGATATTCTTCACTCTTCATTACTTTCATATATGCGTGCATACACTCCAACGCTCGCACCTGACATTCCCGCCCGCTCCTTCCTGTTGACTGCGCGCAATTCCGAGAGCGCGCGCTCTACATTTCCGCTAGACGCGGGAACTCCCAAAATGCCCAGAGAGCCTTGGGATAGTACTGGCCAGTCTCGCGAATGCAGCTTCCGGCCGCGCTTCGACCCAGACAATATGAAAGACGCTTCAAACCCCCCAACTAGGGTCCACAGAGAAGGAGGGCAACCTTCAACGGGACTATCTACAAAAGGGCACAAAGGACAAACTTTTGGGGACATAAACTGATGATCAAAGTAATGAGCACTGACAGAAAAAACACATCTTGATTACTAGACCTTAGAAAACCTAAACGACGACCGTAAAAAAAAAATATGAACGAGTTTGAGGAACGTTGACACAGGACTTTTTCGGTAAAAAAAAAACTGCCGCTTGTACGAAAATATTCAAAAACCGGTGTTTTCCGGTTTTGAACCGGAAAACAACCGGTGGCAAAAACCGGTGGTTTTATTTTCGACACCGGTAGATGTCCTCATGCAACACGCGTCACCGCGCGTTGCATTAGAGGAAACGTCCCATAATGCAACGCGCGGGTCTCACTCTTGACTCGCGCGTTTCATTACGGGACGTTTCCATAATGAAGTCACGCGTGACGTCACGTGGGACGTCACAAGGGTCACGAGAGCTACGAGTGACGTCGCGACGGCCAAGAGTGACGTCATTATGGGAAACGTCCCATAATGCGAAGCGCGGGTCACGAGTGACGCTGAGACGTGTGACGTCACACGAGTGACGTCACACGTGTGACGTCACGAGGGTCACCAGTGACACCACAACAGTCACGAGGGTTACGAGTGACGTTACAGCCACTGCTGAAGGTCGTGACCTTCACTGTGAAGATTACGTGAAGGTCACGACCTTCACGTGACCTTTACTCGTGAAGCCCTCGATCTTTACGAGGCCTTCACGAGTGACGTCACCAGGCTCACGAGTGACGTCACTCGGGTCACGGGTGACGTCACGAGGGGAGAGGGAGGGAGGGCGAGGAGGAGGCAACAGCTCCTAGAAAAGAAGGCCGTAGCGCTCCGAGTGGTTACGTCACAATGTCGGAGAAGGAAGGCGATGGGGCAACTACGAGAGAACATCTGGTATCGACTTGAAAAAAAATGTTTATTGTCGAGCGGCGCGGGGGTGTTTGTGCGCGTTTATCCGACATTAATATACGTCTTAAAAGTACAGTCTTGTACAATTTATTATAATATATAAATATAATATAAACGTAATATACAACGCGTTACCAAGGTTGAAAGTAACAAATTTATATTTATGGTTATCCCCGTAACCGCGGGACCAGTGCAGTCCCACAGTTCCCCAGACTTTTTTATTCAACCGGCTACGGTGTAACATTTTCTTCCCTCGTATGGGCTCCGATTCTGGTAAATTTCCGTTGTGTGTGAGCTCCTGACTGTATGAAAAGGAACACCGAGACATTTCAGAAGGGAAGGGAACCGAAAAAGAAAATCCAGTCATCAACACAGGGAGCGCACACGAGCAAGAGATGGGTCCACAACGTTAAGCCTTTCATCCCACATTGCTGCCGCTGCTCTCATGTGTGGTTCTTTTTATACTTCTTTCCTTCCCGTCGTTTTTCTGTCGTCACCGCAGTCTCGGGTAGGTTTTTTTGTTGTTTTTTTTTGCGTTCGCTTGATACTACGGCATTAACGTGGATTCGCGGAACAAGTCCTGCTACGGTTTGAGTGGCATGTGTGGCAACAAGTCAACGATGACACTGGTCGATTATCGTTAGACCTCTCTCTTTACAGAGAGAGACTTCTTGGAGTTCGTTTTTAAATGTTTTCGTGACGGATATTGCAGGACGTATGGATACGATCGACTGGTGGAAAACAACTTATTTACGGGCTTTCTTGGTCATGTAGGATGCAAGTAAAGTGCTGCAGTCGTTTTTTTTTTTTTTTTTAATCTTGTGATAAAATGGAATTTCGTTCTTCGTCGTTATTCGTGTGCCGTTGCGTCGACATTTGTAAATATGCGTGGTAATATTCTATTTTACACTGGAAGGTGAATAACAAGTTTGTGTGATTATTGAAAGTGTGTTGTTTGTGCTTATGTGTTTATTTATACTAATGTTATTTTATTTCCTTTACTGCATTTATACTAGAATCTTAACTGTATTAAGGTGATAGTATTATTGTATACAAATAAGTTCTATTTCGTTCTAAGGCAGCTCGAGCCATAGGGAGAAGTAAATTAGTTGACTGTAAATAGTAAGTTTGGAACCCCTAGGCCACACGGAAAAGTTAATATATTTTCATTAAATGGCATGGGGTTTTATCAGCTCGCTGTCTTGAGTGATTATAAGAGCGTCGCAAGCTGATTTGTCGACCCCAAAATGTCATTCCATCAAAATTACATTAATTTTGCCGTGTGGCCGGGGTCTCATGCAAGATTACGGGCTTTAGCTGAGCAAGTTGGTTCATTGCTTGTGAATGGGGCCAGCTGAACATGAAAAAGACACAGAGAAAGAAATACACGGAGAAAATATATCGGTCTTCTTCGGTTAAAATTGAAAAGTATACAACCTAGTTATAGTGCATCTCACCATTTTCATAATGTCACAACAGGAGAGGAGGCTTCGCCCTTACAAAAAAGTTATATCTGGCCAGATCTGAAGATTTCAGATATGGCCATATAAAAATTGGTCACATCTAACCTGATATGGTATATCTGCCAGATATAGCCTCATAATCCCAGATATAGTCTGATATCCCTGGCCAAGTATGGGAATCTCAGATCTGGCTAAGTATGGAAATTCCAGATCTGGTCAGGCATATCAAAATGCAACAAGCCTGAAATCAGCACTTCATATATTTTTATTGTCTACAATTCTCCCAAGTGTCCCGGCCCGCACTCGAGGAATTATGGGAACGGTGATCCTTCAGCTCGCTAGTGATCGCTATTTTTGACGAATTCCATGGTTACACAGTTTCGAGTGTCATTCGTTGTCACCCTGAACAAGCCTCCCATAGGGCTCAAGGACCGGTCATATCACTTTTAAATTTCTCGTCAATGGTAGTGTTTATGATACTGTGCATGCGATCCACCTTTCAACGTGGCTGAGCCGCAGAAATCTCTTACAATATTATCATTCTCGTGATTGTAGTTTTAGCAGGAATTACTTAAAAGCCGAGAAATCACAACAACCAAAACCGGGATTTAGCTCGGATTCAGCGGAGCTGTTTGAGCATTTTTAGCGTTGACAACTTAATATCAGCGTCTTTGAAGTTGTCCGAGAATGATAATAATGTAAGAGATATGTCTGCAGCTCATCCAGTTTGAAGGTTTGACAGAATGCACAGTACTGACATTGGCGAGAAATTTTAAAAGTGATATGACAGGTACTTGGGTTCTATACGACACTTGTTCAGGGTGACTCCTAATTATACTCAAAACTGTGTAACCATAAATTGGTAGAAATTTCCGATCACTAAGCAGCTGAAGAAACACCGTCTTCATAATTCCTCGAGTGCATGCCGAGGCGCTTGGGGGATTTAGCAAATTGTCTGTTCGGGCGTAATGTTAACACTTCGAAATAAATAAGCTACATTGAAATCCTCGTGAAAATTAGCACAAATAATCCCAAACTTAAGTTTGCCAAAGAGGAAGTTTGGGATTATTTGTGCTAATATTGAGCTCGCGAACAATGAGTCATTCACAGTTTGCTAACAAAGCACTTTTTTAAACTTCTTTATATTGTCACGACTTATGTACAACACCAAAAGAGTTCGGCCCCGTGGAACAACAAAAACGTTGACTTCTTTACTTCAGTGTCAAGCCTCAGCGGAGTAGATAAAAAGAATGTTCCAAAAAACAAAGCTCACAGTCACGCGATGGCACGAGCGCCAGACGCTCGTGCGACCGGCCCGTGCGTCAGGCGTGTGGCACTGCCCGATGTCACGTGCTTATCTTAATGTGATAGCTTGTGCCATTCGCCGATGCGTCTAGCGTGTGGCACTGCCCTCCCCTTCCGATGAAGCATCGTCCCGATGCTTAAACAAAAATAAATGCAGCGTGAGAAGTGTCTATTCTCTGGCGTAGTAGGGCTTTAGCCGGACCACGTGGACGACCTCTGGACGTGCGGAGCGTCGGAAGGAAAGATGTCCACCATCCGGAATGACTTCGTATGTGAGGTCACTCAGGCGACGAAGAACCTTCTAGGGGCCGAAGTACTTTCGCAGAAGTTTTTCACTGAGCCCTCGACATCGGATAGGTGTCCAAACCCATACTTGATCCCCCGGTCGAAATCGGACGTCCCGGCGGCGCATGTTGCAGCGGCGGGCGTCGACGAGCTGCTGTCGGCGGATTCGTACTCTTGCCAGTTGACGCGCTTCTTCTGCACGTTGCGCGAAGATATCTGCGTCGGCATCTATCATGTCCGGGAAGTGAGGCAGCATGGCGTCCAGCGTAGTCGTTGCCTCGCGTCCGTAAACTAGTCGAAATGGCGTGAAACCCGTTGTTTCCTGTGGGGCCGTATTATACGCGAACGTGATATAGGAAAGAATCTCATCCCATGTCTTGCGTTGGACGTCCACGTACATGCAAAGCATATCGGCGATTGTCTTGTTGAGGCGCTCTGTGAGGCCGTTAGTTTTCGGGTGATATGCTGTAGTTTTTCTGTGAGTCATCTGACTTAGCCTCATGATGTCTTGCGTGAGCTGAGCTGTGAATGCAGTACCACGATCTGTTATAACCACTTTTGGAGCGCCATGACGCAAGACGACGGTGTCCACGAAGAACTTTGCCACCTCTAATGCGGTTCCTTGGGGGAGTGCCCGTGTCTCGGCGTACCGCGTCAGGTAGTTCGTCGCAACGATGATCCACTTGTTGCCTGAGGACGAGGTTGAAAAAGGGCCCAACAAGTCCATTCCGATTTGTTCAAATGGTGCTGACGGCGGGTCGATTGGTTGAAGAAGGCCGGCGGGCCTCACAGGTGGCGTCTTACGCCGCTGGCACTCGCGGCATGTCCTTACGTAATGGTGTACAGCCGCGTACATTCGAGGCCAGTAGTACTTCCTACGGACTCTCGCGAGTGTGCGGGCAAAACCAAGGTGTCCCGACGTTGGCTCGTCGTGGCTGGCGTAAAGAATCTCGTCGCGAAGGGCAGTCGGAATGACAAGAACGTATGAGGCCGCGATTGGCTGGAAATTTTTTTGTACAGAACATCGTCTTTAAGCAGAATGAACCTTGACTTAGAGAAAATGCGGTTGGCACAGGCGTATCACGGCCCTCCAGGTGCTCAATAAAAGCACGAAGCTCGGGGTCTGTTCGTTGCTGTTGGGCCATAATCGCAGTGTCAATAGCTCCGAGAAAGGCGTCGTCCATTTCATCGGTTTGCGGAGCAGGGTCAACAGGAGCACGAGAGAGACAGTCCGCGTCGTTGTGTTTTCGCCCCGACTTGTGCACGACGGTGATTTCGAATTCCTGAAGTCTCAGGCTCCAGCGCGCGAGACGCCCGGAAGGATCTTGGAGGGTGGCCAACCAGCATAGAGAATGGTGGTCGGTCACTACTTTGAAAGGCCTCCCATAAAGGTAGGGGCGAAACTTGATGGTGGCCCAAATGATTGCGAGACACTCTTTTTCCGTGGTCGAATAGTTAGTCTCTGCTTTGGACAGTGAGCGGCTGGCATACGCAATCACCCGTTCGACTCCATCTTGCCACTGGACTAAAACGGCTCCGAGGCCAACGTTGCTAGCATCAGTGTGGATCTCGGTCTCTGCGAGCTCGTCGAAGTGTGCGAGAACTGGTGCAGACTGTAGGCGACTTTGAAGCTCCTCAAAAGCACACTGCTGCTCTTCCGTCCACGTAAACGGGACATCGTCACGCGTGAGTCGAGTGAGTGGTTCGGCAATTTTGGAAAATTGCTCCACAAAGCGTCTATAATATAATAATAGCGCACAGTCCCAGAAACTGTCGTACGGTCTTCTTGTCGGTGGGAGGAGAGAACAATGCGACGGCAGACGTTTTCTCGGGTCGGGCAGAACGCCTTCTGCGCTCACGACGTGGCCGAGGAATTTGAGCTCTTTGAATGCGAAGTGTCACTTTTCCGGCTTAAGTGTGAGGCCAGCGGTCCTTATGGCTTGCAGTACAGCTTCTAGTCGATTCAGGTGTTCTTCAAAGCTCGTGGAAAACACGACGACATCGTCCAAATACACAAGGCATGTTTGCCACTTGAGGTTGGCAAGAACACTGTTCATCATCCGCTGGAATGTGGCCGGCGCCGAGCATAGTCCAAACGGAAGGACCTTAAACTCATAAAGACCATCGGGCGTAATGAAAGCGGTCTCTCTCTCGGTCTCTTTCATCAACTTCGATCTGCCAATAGCCTGTTTTGAGATCCATCGATGAGAAGTACTTCGCCCACGCACCCTGTCGAGAGTATCATCTATGCGGGGCAGCGGGTATACATCCTTCTTGGTGACCGTGTTTAGCTTACGGTAGTCTACGCAAAATCGTAGTGTACCATCTTTTTTTTCTCACAAGCACGACAGGTGATGCCCAGCCCAGGGACTTTTTGATGGCTGTATAACGTCGTCATGGAGCATTTCTTCGACCTGTTGCCGTATTGTTTCTCGTTCCTTATGCGAGACCCTGTACGGTGGCTGTCGTTTCGGCGTTGTTGCTTCATCTGTGATGATCCGATGTTTGGCGACAGTCGTCCGGCGCACCTTCGATGACGATGAAAAACAGTCATTATACTTATGTAAAAGATCCAGCAGATGTTCCTTTTCTTTTTCTGGGAGTTGACGGTTAACGTCAAATGTTTTTGTGGGGGTTGTCGTTATCTTGCCTGGCAATGAAGCTTCTAGAGAGAAGGACCCACTGACATCAGCGACGTCCTCAAGGTAGGCGATGGTAGTTTCACAGAAAATATGCTGATGCTCGGAGCGAAAGTTCGTAAGTAATACCACAGTTTGTCCGTCGTGGAGTTGCACGAGACCCCTGGCAATACAGATTCCCCGTTCCAGCAGAAGAAAGAGTTCGCTTCGGCGATTCCTGAAGAGGCGGTCTCGTCGGTTCTTACAGTCACGAGCATGCTGCTACATGGCGGGAGACAAACGTGGTCATCCGTTAGTCGGAGTGGAGAACGCCGTAGTGTTGATTTCTCCTCTTCAACGCATCGTGCAGTGGAGAATGTGATCATTTGCCTACGCAGGTCTATGATTGCGCCGTTCTCTCCGAGGAAGTCCATTCCGAGTATTGCTTTTCTTGAACACTCCCTGAGAACGACAAAACTGGCGATGAACGTAATTCCTTGTATCTGGATTCTTGCTGTGCACCTGCCGACCGTGTAATTAAATGACCTCCAGCCGTGCGGATTTGTGGCCCATCCCAGACAGTCATTACTTTCTTCAGTCGAGCGGCAAGATTCCCACTTAACACGGAACAATCGGCGCCCGTGTCCACCAGCGCAGTCACTTCGTGTCCGTCGATAACCAGGGGGAGGTCGGAGGTAGTTAGTTGATCGTCGCTGTACGGTGTTCCATGTCGTCGTTTTGTGCGTCTCGCGTCGTTGGAGGGTCTCTCGGATTCGGCGGCAAGCAACTTCACCTCCCGAAGTCGCTACCTTTAGTTTCCCCGGCGTGGGCTTGGTGACCGTGCCTGGGAGCGTCAGGGGAGGAGCGGCGTCCTGAATACTCGTAACCAGACTTGTACACGTTATTGAAAAATAGTAAGGAATTACATTTACAATTACTCAAGTCTAAATTGTAATTATTACATTCCAATTACCCTCCCATAAAGTAAGTGACCGTTACCCCCAAAAGTAATCCGTTACTTTCGTGGCGTTACTTTCAACAATATTTTCCTCAATTAAGAAACAAAGGGGAGAAGCTTGGTTATTCAAGTTGTTATTGTTGCCACCTGTTCTATTTATTGACTTTGGGTATTTTGAGCAACAGCTGACTCCGAAAGCCTCGTCGGACATTTTGCGTTATTTATTACTCAATATGTCGACTGCTATGCTGAACACCATTTGAACTGAGGCACTGGATGGAGTGGCATATTGTGCCTCACGAATGCTTCATGCTCTGCATTGAGCTTTTTCAGCGAAGCAATGGAAGTACTAGCTATTTACCTCGAAGATAGAGCAAAAAGGTGATAATTAAATAATAAATAAGGTTTGAGGTTTGGCTCGATGTTCTTCTTCCTGTGGTTCTGAACAGGTCGAGCCTCGGTTGAGAGGTTGGTGAATAAAAAAAAAATTCCAATATTTAAATATAAGTAATAGAGAAAAAAAAAACAGGACACTTAACAACAATTAATTAGAACGTTCGTCAAAACAAGGAAATGTAAACGCACGTTTGCCACGTGTACCTTTCTTGGTGCCGTTCAAAACGCAAGGAGCACGGACCGACTGCAGTTTACTCCGGTGTTCTCCAGATAGACGTCCGCTGATGCCACGGGCAGCAGAGGGCAGAGAACTAAGTAAGCCGCGCTATGGCCCCACTTACGAGTTTCACTCTCTCCTCAAGCCCAAAATATCAAGTCTACGTCAGCCACCATTATGTTTTATTTGTAAAAATATCTGCCTGAAATAAGGTGCGTGGTAAAAACAGGAAGAAGAAGAAAGGAAGACTATTATCATTTTCGAAGTGCTCGCAAAAAGCTGACTCACAAAAGGGTAACTGAGATGCGGATAACCTGGCTGGAATTCACAAATAAAGTGGGCCAACCCTAGAAGTTGACGAAAAAGAGTCATAGTACAGGCTAGCTGGTGGAAGTCAACCATTTCGTCGTTTACCCTTAGACTGGGGGTTTTTTAGAAGAGCAAAAGTAACAGAAAAACAGACAGGTCTCAAAAACCTTCTGTTTTTGTTACTTTTGCTCTTCTAAAAGAGACGTAGACGGAGCGTTGTCTTGTGTTGTGACATTATGAAAATGGTCTAGTCACTTTAACCAAGAAGGACATTGTTAATTCTTGTCTGTGCACTTACCGCCTTCAGCTTTTCGAAGAGGCATACAATCACTGGTGTCTTCCTCTCCTCGCCTTCGATCGCAAAGAAAAAACAAAGACGCTAAAAAAAGCGAATATAACTTGCCCCCCCCCCCCCCCCCCCATTTTGGTAGAAAGTTTATTTGGATATTTTGACATTGTTGTTAGGGTTTAAAATAAATAAACTCAGGGGCCAAGTTTTGCAAAAAAAGAAAAAGGCTTTGCGGAACTGAAGAGTGCCAAGCCTCCCTTTGCGCTGGTCAATTCGCGTGACAGTGTCACTGTGCTCAACTTTACAAACAAAAAACAACCTTTTCTTTATAAGGAGGAGGGGGAGGGGGAGGAGGGGGGGGGCTGGTCTTGAAAAATGTAACGGTTACAAAGGAATCCGTTACGTCAAAAATGTAAGGGAATTACTTTAAAATTACTCTAGAAAATATGTAATATTCGTTACTAAATTACCGATAAATGTAAGGGATTACAAGTAATTTCGTTACTTGTAACGGATTACGTACAAGTCTGCTCGTAACGTCTCGGTGACGGAGACCTAGACTGACGTCGATCAGCTGAAGCACCAGCCGGTGGTTGAGGTAGTCCTCGATATCGGGTGGTCGCTGGTCGTAGCGCGGACGGGGAGCATCAGGTCAGAAGCCCCGAAGTCCCATTTGGCGGTAAGGGCACTGTCGGTACACGTGCCCTGCTTCGCCACAGTGGTAGCAGAGCGGCCTGTGATCTGATGTGCGCCAAACCTCGGTCTTCCTTGTCGGCGGGCGCTGTTCGTTGGGGCGTCGAGTGAACTGCCGTGTTGGCCGCGGATTTGACGGAGATTGCCTGGAGAAGTCAATGAGGGGTGCGGAATTCCTCACGACGGCCAGCGTATGACAGAGTGCGCGGTTCCGAGGCTCCCTCCGGCACTGGTGTTATGCCAAGGCGTTTTGAACTTCTTACCCGGATGATTGCTGACCACCGGGGCGACGGTGGTTTGAAGTTATCGGCGCCTGTAACTTTTGAAGTTCCTCACTGACAACACCTCGAATGAGCTCGAGGGGTTGTCGCATTACTACCGAGAGCCGTTACTAGGTGGTCTTGGAGGCAAGTCGGCAACTGGCGTTCGTACAGCCGGGAGCGCATCTGTAGCGTTTTCTCGATTGTAGATGCCTCTTGCGACAAACTCAGCCACCGTCGAAGGAGGATTCCTCACGAGGCCTCCGAAAGGTCTTGCTTGACGCCTTTTATTAGGTGTCGTACCTTTTTTCTTCGGTCATGATCGGGTTGGCACGACGGAAGAGGCAAATCATCTCTTCTACGTACGCGACGACGCTCTCAATTTGGGGTTGCTGCGTCCTTGCCTGAAGCAACCGCTCAGCCCTCTCCTGCGCTGTGCGTTGGCGAAGGTCCGCAGGAGCTGGGACTTGAATTCGTCCCATGACGTAAAGCTTGTTTCTCGGTTTTCAAACCAACGCGGGCTGCGTCCTCAGGCGAGAAATAAACGTTCCGTAACTTCAACGAATCTTCCCAGCCGTTCAGTATTGCTACCCGATCAAAATGCTCAACCCAGTCTTCCGCGTCTTCATAAAGGTCCCCGTGGAAAGCCTTCGGTGTTCGCGGAACCGGGAAGACTATTTGACTCGGGCAGCAGATGAAGACATGATCCGGTGCCTTGGTTTTCGGTCTTTGCTGAAGCCTTGTCCGAGAGAAGCCCAAACTCCGCTGGTAGGCCTTGCTGTCGTCGGCTTAAGCGAACGTCGGTGCTTAACGACGTGTTTCCTTCGATGTGGGCGTCCCTAGCTGGGCTGGGGGCACGGCTGTTCGAGGATGTACTAGACGTGAGGATGTGGAGGACAGTAGCCCGCACCTACACCACTTAGTGTCACGACTTTATGTTCAACACCAAAATAGTTCGGCCCCGCGAAAAACAAAAAAACTTTACCTTCTTCACTTCAGTGTCAAGCCCCAGAGGAGTAGATGAAAACAATGTACCAAAAAACGAAGCTCACAGCCACTCGATGGCACGAGCGCCAGACGCTCGTGTCGGGCAGTGCCACACGCCAGACGCACGGGCCGGTCGCACGAGCGTCTGGCGCTCGTGCATCGCGTGGCTGTATATATATATATAGATGGCACGAGCGCATGTGGGCCGGTGATTATTGAAATACGCAAGAAAGGTTCATGGACTGAACAAAAACAAGGAAAGGTTTATTGACGTTTCGAGAGGAGGCCTCTCTTCTTCAGAATGGGATTGAGGGAACTGGCACGATTTTTCCGTAGTCCCGGAAAGTAAACACTAACAGCAAAAACATATTAATGTGTATTAATGTAAACCATATGTATAAGGTTTAAAAATGTGTATAATTTGAAGCATGTATATTTGTGCTGACTATGTATTTTATTATTCGTGCTTTACCGCAAAGGCCTTTGAGCTGTTGGTAAGCACGCGAAAATAAACATTGAATTGAATTGAATGAAATACACACACAAAAACTTACATTACAAACACACACACACACACACACACATCTATATATATAATATATATATATATATAAGTATATACACTCTCAAGAAAAAAGGGTGTAAAAGGGTGTATCTTTACACCCTTTGTCCCATATAAACACCCCAAAACTTCAATTCGACGTACACCGCCCTACAGCCGAACAGACGGCCCAAAAATTTACGAGGGGCTTGATAGCCGTGTGGTACGACTTATTAAAATAGCTAATGTACGTTTTACTGACTACAAAAAAAAATGATCGAGGTTTTCGTGGCCCTACTGTAAAAACTTGGTATTTTCTTTAGTGGTCTTTGATACGTACTTTAGCTATTTAAAGTTATATCGCACAGTTATAGAGCCCCTCGTAAAATTTGGGGGCGTCCGTTCGACTATAGGGCTCTGTACGTCGAAATGAAATTTTGGGGTGTATTATACGGGACAAAGGGTGTAACGATACACCCTTTTACACCTTTTTTCTTGAGAGTGTATATATATATATATATTGCCACACGCTAGACGCACCGGCGGATGGCACAAGCTATCACACACACACACACACACGCACACGCACACGCACACGCACACGCACACGCACACACACACATATATATATATAGTACTGAAAAGATATAAACAATTTATTTTAATGCATCGAATAATTAAAAAAATATATATATATTAAAGTAAAAGGCGAATTAGCATTTGTCTCTTGTTTGATGTCACGGTAGTCTGAACGGAAGAGTCGATTTTGTTGGCGTGGTGACACATTGCCCTTGTGATTACTAATTGATTGTATGGTGCTTAAAATATTGTAACAAATAAACTATACATGAAACCATTCTCTACCGCCGGCTCCGGCAGTGCGGTGACTGAGAAAATCTAAATTTAAAAGTTTAGCGTGCTTTATAAAATGACAGGCTAGTGCATAACCATCATCTTATATTTAGCATGTCAACTGTGCTTTGGAAATGCCTTACCTATGGCAGAACTATTTAGTTATTTATATTATTGCAGAAATAACAGTTACAAACATGTGATTACAAAAATTTCTACTAATGTCCTTTAAGCTCAAGATGAAAAAAAACATTATTTTTAAGAACGATATGACAGAGTAACAAGCAAACCCATGTGGCATTTTATTTCTCAGATATGTCGCTGACAAAATATCGAACCGCAGCAATCTTAGTTGTACAATGAGTACTAAAAGAATGACGCATTTAAACACTGGATTTGAATTAATACTTTGCTCTATGAGCGCAGAACGCTAGAAATACCCTCTCAAAAGGAACCCGACTAAGCCTCCAGCATTTTTACTTACTTCGTGGAGAGGCATTGAGTTCGCTTTCGAAGTCATCTGGCTTCAACATAGATTCGTGCCATGTATACAATTCCCACGTTTTCAGATGAATCTGATCCATCGTTTCGATCGATGTATTTTACGAAGTAATGCAAATTCAAGCTTAAACAAATATTATCCTTCAATAATACATTGTTTACGTCCATATTTAACGTTCTCTTCGGTGGAGCACTGAGCATGTGGCATATCATCTGCCTTTACCTGCGTATGCTAGGAGTAAACCCTGACATTGGAACGTAAACTAGACAGATTGCCATACAGGTGGATATGTCATACACCTGAATTTCCTTTCGAAATCGCGATGATTTTGAGACAGAGGTCCTTGAAGTAAGAAGAATATATCAGAGTTGAAGGCCTTTACTTGGAATAGTTTGATAACTGCGCGCGAACATGGCTGAAAGAGACGTCAACGGAACAAAATTTAAACACAAGACACACATATTCTGAAGTTCTCAAGTGGTAGTATCAAGGAACATTATATAGAAACAAAATATTTCATTGCAAAACATGACAATAAAATAATATTAGAGATGTATTAAAGGGGTACGGAAACAAAAATTGAAATATTCAGATTTCGTTCGGAAAGAGTCAAGCATGACGGCTAATAACCGTAAATGATAATCGCACGTTTGTATTTGACAACGACTGGCTATATTTTTCGTTCCAAACGGTTGCCACTCGAGCGAGCGCTCGAAGAGAAGCGAACGGAGAGCGCGATACGTCATTGGATATCCGGCGCAAACAACAACAGAAAGAAAAGATTTCCCTCGTTCGTGGAGTAGCAAGGCAGGCGTGGTTATGAGCTTTGCCTTTGGTGGCGATGTCAGCGTTTGTGATGGTGTCAATAGCGTCAGCGCGTACAACCAAGCCGTTTGAAGTGCCCCGTGCGGTGACGAGCGTGTGGCTGGCCCAAAGAGCACGTAGCTTCCACAACACTGTCAGCTTAGGGCTGAACGGGGTGGGGGAAAGCAACTTTTGTTCGAGTTTTTGAGCGACGGGTTAATCTTCTAGGGAAAAATGGCTGTGTGTCCGGTTGCACGAACGAGGGTCCGAGAAAGAGGGGAGCCCTTCGTTTCTGTCTTCTTGGACGTTTGGTTACAATGCGCGAACTTGTGATGAGGAGGAAAGCTAAGAAGGAACATGGTTGAAATGCCAAAGAGCGGCGCTGCTCCGACAGAATCTGCTACGTCACGATTACGTAGCAGATTCCACAACGTGCTAGACTACCTCCCAAATAGGCTTTCGCATGCATCCACCAGGTGCACATTGAAAGATCGTTTATTTAGCTTTAAAATTGTTTTCTTGTGCCTTTCAACGGAAGACTGGTGTTTTTGAGGTTAGAGTGGAACATGCACCACATTCAAGCTAGAAAATGAGCGCTGGAATTTCGTTTCCCTACCCCTTTAAACCCCACCTTTAAAATAACTTGACATGGTACTCGACATTTAATATTTCAACGTTGAAACTAACATAGGGACACATTTGCCCACCAAGACTTGGAAAGGTATAATGAGCAGAACGTAAGGCGCAAGTGAGCTGGTGTATATTAAATATTTTACTGAAAAACCCGAGACTGAGGTAATGACAGTCGACGACAAAAAGAGAAGGAGAACGTCTCAAACACAGCCTAAAATCTTTATTGAGGCAAGAACCCTTATATAGGGTTGAAAAAAACAAGGAAGGAAAGGGAGCCCTTCTTCATATCACCTCTCTCCAGTGTTGCGGAGTTGCCACTCCGGAGTTGGAATGATTCCGGGAATCAGTTCCCGTATTTTCGCGACCCCGGAATGGAATGGGAATGGAATGGCGGCAACGTTGAGGGGAATGGAATGGGAATGGAATTAGATGCTTTTTGCCCGGAATGGAATGGGAATGGAATGGGCCCGGTTCTTTATATTTTTTTTATTATTTTATTATTATTTATTTCCTTCTATATATTTTTTTTCGTGTGTGTGTTGTGGGGGGGGGGGGGGGGGGGCGTCGAGTCAGTTGTTGAGAAATAAAATGAATGCAAAAAGCACGCGTCAAAGCAAAGAGTCGGAGGGGGGGAGGGGGGAGGTGGCGAAGGCGCCTTTCACGGACAAGCTGGCGACGGGCTTCACTGGTGTACACGAAGTGCGAAACAAGAACCAAGCGCCAAGCAAAAGAAACGAAGGGTGCGGCATATAAAGAAACCGCCATGCACGGCTCCTCATCGTCCTTCTAATCTTGCTTTTTTTTTTTTTGCGACTGCAAAGCACGTTTGCGCAAAGACTGAGATCTGGGAGCGAGAGGCGACTCATTGACTCTTACAGCTCTGGTAACTCGTTGACTCCCGCGACACCATGCTCCCCGCGCCACCGAAAGATGATCCGTTATTGTTTTCTTATAGTTCGAGGAGCGTTGTTTAGCAGGTGGCCAACTCTTCTGCTTCCATGTTCATTCGCGCCCACTCCTTTGAATGCGAGATCTGGGTTTGCTTCGGCGTTAAAACAAAGCGAGATTCACTTCTCTCTTCTCCTCTTGCGCTTGGCTCCGACGCTTGTTTTGTTATACTGCATTTTCACGTGGTAAGTTTGCCTTCTACTTGGTCTTCTTTCCGATGCTCGTTTTCTGTGTTATATTTTTTACATCAAGTGGGTTAGGGTTACAAGCAAACTAGCGGATTCCCGCTCATTTCCTTTGACTTTAGTCTCTGCATACCTGTTTCACCTTGCGATAGACCGCTGCGGACGCTACGAGTCAACCCCAGGCAAGCCTGCCACCGTGAAGCTTAGTAAAATCAGTGCTTTTTTGAGGCATTTAGCATTTTTTGCAATTGTCTATGCGTTTTGATAATGTCCAGCTTTCAGCTGCTTATGCCTGCAACACAACAAGGTTGGCAGTATCGTATTTCAGCAATATATTTCGTATCGGTAGTTCTTTATCGCATACATTTTTTTTCAACCAGTATCCTATTCCTGTATCAAATACATCTGGAACAAAATACAATTTCGAAGGCCTTTTTTTTTTTGCTTTTTTATTTCTGACGGCATTAGGGTCAAGGAGATGTTGGTGCATTGTTACTATGCTGAGCAAGGTTCCTTCCGAGTTTCCAAATTATTTTTATCTTCTGAGAAATGTTGCGTAGTCGGGACTCGAAACAGGTAGCGTGCACGGAGTTGAGTCAGAGCATCTTCTACGGCAGGTCCCTATGTAGGGATTTCATGAGTCATTTTTTTTACTGGCATTCAATGCCCGCTTCTAGTTAGTTAGAGCCTTGATGGCCTGTGGCCGAGTAGCTGACTCACAGTCCGCTGCAACACGAGTCTGGCGGTGGTTGACTTGAAATAGTAGGATGACTGACGCAGCAGTGAAATTCGACACATATCGGAATGCGTCGGCGCCTGTAATATTGCACTGCTCTAGGGTACGTCATCAGCCGACGTGAACGTGACCCGCTGCTCTGGTGATCCGAAACCCAAGAAGGAGGCCAGACTTGGCCTCGCTGTGCCGACCCAGACTTCGTACACCTGCGACTCGTCTCGAGCGCGCTGTTTCTCGGGGAGCTCGCACCTGTGCCGGCCATCTCAGGTCGCAATCCACGAGGTCTCTGTTTGGATGATGCTATGCGAAGCTTGAGGACTGCCATTCATGCGTTGGAGGCGGAAGGTCGGCAGGAAGGACCGTCACAAGGGAAATGCCACCGTACCGATTTTTCAATTGTAACAGAAGATGAGACATGTGCTCCAGGATGTTTCAGGCGGTCCACTATTCTCGAAAATTTTAAATCCAACTGCCTGCATGATCTTCAACGAGGTCACATACAACGAAAGTACGCGTTGTCCTTTCATACAGCAGCGTGCGGGGAAAGTTTCATGTTCAAGGCAGCACCTACAGATACAAGAATACTAGTTCATTCCATCGTGACGTCATGTGATAAGTGTTGATAGGGGCGCCCTTATTGGACAGGGGTGTGCTGATGTTATGAACTTATGATGGAATATATTTAGAGGTCGAAGTCTTTTCGCATCACGCGTCAGACAGACAGGATGACAGGGAAGGGACCGCGGCCAATCCTTGATGGAACGTTTTTTTGAACCTGAAGGCTCCTCTCCGTCCGGAACCACTACCTTCAAGGTGAAGTGCCAAGCCTGCGGTATAGTAATTCTGGGATAAAAAATTTCCACTTACTTAAAGCCTCATCTCAGTTGGCGTCTCAAAGAAATTTGAAAATTGTATCGCATTATCAGTATTTGTATTTCTGCCCTCCCTAAAATGTATTCATGTATTTGTATTTCCAAAGACTTTTTGCCTCTTTTTAAAATGTATTTCCGATACGTATCGCGATGCATTTTTACAGATATATTTGAGTATCAGTATTTTAGCTACTATTTTCATCTGTCCCAGTATTTGTATTTCCAAATACATATTTGAGTATTTCCGCCCAACCCTGCAACACAATGTAGCTGTCAAGTGCCTTTTTTACGTTTAGGAATTACAGGAATGGAATGGAACGATTCAGCCATTCCAGGAGTGGGAATGGGCCCAGTGTCCCCATTCCTAGGAGTTGAAAGGAATGGAATTATCGAAAACTCTGATTCCCCGGAATGGAATTGGAATGGAATGGGGTGCCCATTCCGCAACACTGCCTCTCTCCACAAAAGACACGACACCGGACCTCTAACAATGGGGTCAAACCAGGGGCGGATTTAGAGGGGGGGTCCGGATGTCCCGACCCCCCTCTTGATTTCTGCAGGTGGAAAATTTAGGGCGTAAAACGAAGGAGAGAAGGAGGGTGTTCCTAAACATATGGTACGCTTACCAACACCTGACCCCCCCCCCCCCCCCCCCTCAGGAAATTCCTGCATCCGCCCCTGGGTCAAACCAACAAAAGAGCTCACAGCCCAAAGATGACACATCATTAAAAGAAAAAAGCTGGCAAAACTAGATTGCAGTGGACCTTTCACTGAGAAAGTCAGCTATAAGACTGAACGCAAAAAAAGGAAAACTGTTAACAATACCATTAGAGATTTAGAAATCCCTTCCGTTCCGCATCTAAAGACAAAGAAGGCTTGTTCACTGCATTCCCATGCTTCGTTAATGCGATTGACTTTTCAGTAGGCGCTTGTGGTCGTTTTTTTCTGTTACAATTGTTGTTGTCGAGTTCCATAAAGGCACGCAATTCCTACACTCCTGGATATGCTTGGATACCTCGGAATATGGAAACTTGTTTTGGACACATCGTTTATGTTCGCCTAGTCTATCATTAAGACAACGCTTCGTTTGACCTATATAGCACAAACCACAATCAAAAGGGATCTTGTAGACTATACCTGAAATACATGTAACACACTTTTCCCTGGGTTTTTTAAACAACCTTTCTGGGCGGAAGCGAACGGAGTTAACCGTTTCAAACTGCCATCTCTGCTAAACGCCATGCGTAAACCAAACTTATCACTGACTGATTTCTTTTCCTTGTCGTCGTCTGTCATTACCTCAGTCTCGGGTTTTTCACTAAAATGTTGGGAAAGGTATTACCAATACCCGGCCTGAATGGTATATGCTTCATATGTTACATCATATATTTGACAACCCGTAACGCAAGCGTTAAAAACCTTTCAAATAGTTTAGTATTGAATTGAATTTGGTAATCTTGGTAACTTTTTATTTTTAACTCATTTAGAGAAGAGCTAGCATAATTGCCCAAATGACTTAATATACAGACGCAAATTCAAAATTTAAGAAATTTTCCGTGTGTGTGGTGGGCTATGAGCTATCATAAAGACGAAACAACGATATTCTCTATCCTAACAATATAGCTAACTAAATAAGTTTTAAACATTTGTGTAGCATGTACTAGATTTTGAACTCTCCAGACGATGAATTGGTGTATTGTCTTAACAGGATCTTTCCCATTGTGACTGAATTCATAAATGTGAATATTTAATAATAATAGCTTTATTTGCATATAAATGTGGTGGGTGTTGAAGAAAAAGCTGTACAAGCACCTTGACCGGTCATCAGCCCCGCTAAAGACACACAGCAGGGGAGAAAAAAAAAGCAAAACAAATTACATAATCAAATGCTTCACACACACACACACACACACACACACGCACACACACACACACACACACACACACACACACCACACACACACACACACACACACA
Organism: Ixodes persulcatus; assembly: GCA_013358835.2. Lineage (NCBI taxonomy): Eukaryota > Metazoa > Arthropoda > Arachnida > Ixodida > Ixodidae > Ixodes > Ixodes persulcatus. The sequence continues at coordinate 1,361 of JABSTQ010001680.1, read as the reverse complement.
CACACACACACACACACACACACACACACACACACACACACAAAATCTACTGGATAATTGATGAGTGTATTAAAGCGTTACTTTGATAGAAAATATGCCAGAATCTCGCGACTGTTGCATGATCCTATATTAAAATCAAAGCGCATGAAAGAACCCAATAATATTGGTAGTGTCCTTGTGATCCTTTGAAAGCCATAATCTGTTCGTGATATACTCCTACCACCCAGCTATCCGAGTGACCAATAGAATATGACAAATCTTTTTCCTTTAAGTGACGCTAAAATAATATATCGGTCTTTTATTTCTATATTCTTATTCATACTTCACACTGAGTCTAAAATTATATCATTCCAATATCTTAAAAACACCCAGCCCTCCGAGAAGTTTTTTAGTGCGATAATCATACGGTACGTTGCACACAATTCTTGAAACATTTTTGTGCAATAAAAATTTTTGTTTTGCATATTAGTGTTTGTTGTTTCACAGACCAAATAATTTATACTTGACAAAAATGTTGAGTTATACAAAATCAGTTCGACTCTTTTTGGCATACCATGACGATGTCTATGCAATAAACCAGAAATGCAAGCTTGTTTAGAAATAATATAATCTACATGCTCAGTCCATAAGATTTTCTGTGAGGAAAGCGTCCCCAAACTCTTTAAAGTGCTTAAAAGTTCAGCTGGTGAGGAGTTTAGAAAAATGTCGCCTTAATGTCGCGATTTTTCTTTCTTTCTTTTTTTTTTTTGGGGGGGGGGGGGAGGGGCCAAACAAGGTAGCCTTGGTATTGTGATTAATTATTATCGAATTTTTTAAGCTGCGCATGTTTCTAGATTTTTGATATTTTAATTGCTGCATCAGACATTTCATTGTAAGAATATATATATATGTAAGTTTTCAGGAAGCGCCAAGTGCCTTCGATGGTGTTCAGGGTCGTTCTGCCACGCGCGCATCCCGAGCACCGGCTAGGCTAGCCCCGCGCCCGACGACGATCTTTATTCATTTCTCTGCCGACATCACCCCCCTCCGGAGGGCAGGTGGGGGAAGCGTGCGTCCAAGGCGTTACACATCACCACGGGGTCGGGGGATCGGTAGAGCACTGCACGGGCCCGGGCCTACCCGAAAGCCCGGGCGGGCAGCGTACGCTTCAGCCGGGCGGGCCGGCCCGGGCCACACCGGGCGCATCAGGGCCGTCCGGCCCGGGCCAGGCCCGGGCCACACCTGGGACGAATTCTGGCCATCTGCTTCAGATCCGCTCGGATCTCGGCTGTCCGCATAGAACATAGAATTTCCACTCAATCGCTAAACAGAAGGACGTTCGGTTTTTTTTTCGCAATTCGACGTTTCTCCGAACCTCCACA
>JABSTQ010001679.1:0-22751 GCA_013358835.2 Ixodes persulcatus | reverse complement strand
CAGTCTTGCAATAGGTGAGCGGCGTTTGGCAGCTTCCGGTTCCTTAGGAGATTTTGTTTTACGTTTTCCAAACGACGACAATGAGCTGCAAGCTTGTGCAAGCGTAATTCTGAAACCTCCAGACTGTAGCTTTCAGAACCATGCTTAGACAGGCTTGTAGATTGTCGTCATCGTTTGTCAACAGCAAAACAAAATTTCCTAAGGAACCGGAAGTTGCCAAACGCCGCTCACCTATTGTCATATCCTATGCCTCATTCCTCCGTGGGAACACAGTGCTCCCGACGCACCGCAGCATTCCATATTACTCGCCACTGTAAATGTCGCGGAGAAGTGTGGAGCGTGACAACCGCACACCGAAAAATACCCTTTCATTCTAAAAAGAAAAAAAAAATCTAGCGCAGCAGCGAGGGTGAACCACGTCGTACCGCTCACGCGGAGGACAAAATTCGAAGTGCACTTCAGTTCGGCACGTTCTTTACCTGATGTTACCTCAGAAACTCCGCTTCCCTGAAGGTGGAAGAGGAAAACGACGTTTATGCACGTTTGGTTTAAAATACAATTACTCCTCCAGGGAAGCACACAAAATTCAGATTTGTCGTGGAAGATGCTCCCACAGCCATTGACAATGAGGTCTAAATGTTTTCATGAATACGAAATTTGACCGGATAATCCCTTTAAGCTCGTGTAAAGTGAAAAGCATTCCAATTGAATATCGTTGCACCGCCCCTTTAAGGAAAATGCAGGGTTTGGTGTTCCACGCGCCACACGCGCACGCCTTCCCCGTGTAAAAGGTTCGAAGTAAATAACCAAAATAAAGCGTTTACGAACGCGCGTGCAAGATGCTATTTGTTTAGGTATTTGCTTTAGAAAAAGTTACTACTGCTGAGGCCAGCACGTGCGGCGCGTGGAACACCAATCCCTGCATTCTCCTTGATGCTTGGGTAATATCGCAATAGGGAGCATTCACTGGCGGCCATTAGCGGCGAGATGTTTTGGTGGCGCCCTCCTGTGGTTCCCCCTTGTGACGTCATTACCTTGCAAACAACAAGTTCGATGGTGTTTGTTATTAGCATGGTGGAAGCTTGAAATCATTGCGCTCTCAAAGGAACACTGCCAACACCGTCAAAATTAAAGTTCTTTCATTCCTCTTATTTCCGTCGATGAAAATCCCCTTTCCGACGTCATAGTCAGTGTTCGGCCAATCGTGGAAGGCCGACCACAGCGACGCTTTCGGTCGCGCACGGGGCTAATAGCCCTAGCCCTTTTTGCCCCGGCTGTCGTCTCGTGGACTCATGCGAGCACCCGCGCGCTAGGCGATGTTGCCGTGACGTAGCAGTCTGCTTGTGCCAACGACATGGGCCGGCGCGAGTGCACGCACCGGTTACGATGACCGTAGCATTCCCTCCCCCCTTAAGGCCTGTTCACACATGCAGCGGAGCGCTACAAGCATAGCGCTAACCTTGCGCTAAGCGCGTGCTGACCGGAGCGTTCACCAGCTTTGTATCGCACCGCCAAAACTGTTGCTCGTGGCAAGCGATAAGTAGCTGGCTGCACGTGAGGAGCGCTACATCAGCGCTTCGCTCCATGTGAGAACCGGCCCTTATAAAGCCCGGTTCACACAGTTGCGTTTGACTGCGTTTGACTGCGTTGCGGCAGCGAGACACCAGGACATCCCTGCTGCTTATATCGCGTGCCAAGAAGATTCATTGAATTGGATTCCACGCTTCATACGAAGCACAGATGTGCCGGTGACTCGCTTTCGGTTCTCGCCGCAACGCAGTCAAACGCACTCAAACGCAAGTGTCTGAACCGGCCTTAAGTTCAATCTGTCCGGTGGTTTCCGCTTGCGCGTCGAACGCCTGGGCAAAGCTGGCTGTGTGGCCGGCTCAACTGGCCCGAAGTCACCGTTCTCGCAATCAGCCCCGTCACTGGAAGTGGCCCCATCCTCCGATGCCGACTGCTCCTCCTGCTCACCCGGCCGTCTCCACCTTGCCTTCGGCCTCTTGTGGGGCGTGTGTAGCTCCCCGCCGACGCAGTTGGTCTAGGTGACGCGGCTGTTGTCCAGAAGGTGTATCCAGGGTGACCATGCGCCTTCCTTCGTTCGATATCACCGTCCCTGGTAACCACCTCTGCCCTGGCTGAAACTGCCGCAACCAAACGCGCATTCCTGGAGTAAGTGACAACCTTGTGCTCAAGGTCTATTCGATGATCTTGTCGTGCTCTTGTTCTTCTTCTTTGAGATCGAAAGTAACCACTCAACCTCGATCTTGGTTGAAAGCCCATCAACCTCTCTGCCGGTGACTTGCCGTCATTTGTTGGCGTCGACCTGTATCGAAATAAAAACTTTGAAGTACGGTTCTGCAGGGTGCCTTCCTTGTTTTTCTTCAAGCCTTCTTTAATAGTGCGCACCGCGCGTTCCGCTAGCCCATTCGATTGTGCGTGATATGGGGCTGTTGTCAGATGACGCACATGGTTGTCCTTTAGGAATCGCGCCATCGCTCCACTGGAAAATTGCGGACCGTTATCCGATACCAGTGTGTGAGGCAAACCAAATCGCGCGAAGATTCCCCTGAGTACATCAGTTGTCGCTTCAGCTGTTGTTGTCTTCATGGGTACGGCCTCAATCCACTTCGTCTCCGCATCAACAAGTACAAAAACCATGTACCCTTCCAGTGGACCGGTAAATCCATGTGCAGGCGGCACCAGCGCTTGTTGGTCTCTGGCCATTTTGAATGAACCTGCGCCGCCGACATCGGTAGACACTGCACGAACTGTGGGCAGTTTTGCACCAATTTCTCAATATCCCTGTCCAATCCTGGGTACCAAAAGACTGTTTGAGCGAGACTTTTCATGGCCGAGATTCCGGGGTGAGTGTCGTGCAGCTCCCTCAGCAATACCGTTCGCGCAGCTTCTGGCAGAACAACGCGATGACCCCAGTAAATCAAATTATGGCTCACCGAAAGTTCATCTCTGCGTAAAAAATACGGCAACAGTGGCTGCTCCTCTGTGCTTAACCTTGACGGCCACCCACCCTGGCTCCATCTCTTCACTTGCTGAAGTTTCTTGTCGTCCTTGGTTAGGGTTGCCATCTGCTGTGCCGTCAAAGACCTGTCATCCAAACCGCGTGTATACAACATGTACTGCATGGGCTCTCTAGCGTGGTCAACATTACACCCCGGCAACGGCAAGCGACTTAGAGCGTCGGCATTTCCATTGTTCTGTCCTTTCCGATACTCGATGTCGTACTGGTATGCCGCCAGGAGCAGCGCCCTCCTCTGGACTCGGGCTGCCGCCATTTGAGGGATAGCTTTTTCCGGGTGAAACAACACCGTCAGAGGCTTGTGGTCTGTCACCACTGTGAAGTCATTGCCGAAGAGATAATCTCTAAACTTCGTCACTCCAAACACCAACACCAGACCCTTTTTTTCTAGTTGGGAGTGATTGCGTTCAGCCGGTGACAGTGTCCTTGAACGGAACGCTATCGGGTAGTCCTTTCCGTTGCAGCGATGCGACCAGACAGCACCCAAACCGTCGGGTGAAGCGTCGCACTCTAGTCGCAACGGTTTCCGAGGGTCGTAATGAACCAGAAAATCGGCCTCTGTCATGACACGTTTCGTCTGTTGGAAGGCTCTTTCCTGTTCCACCCCCCCCCCCTTTCCATTGCGTTCCCTTGGCCAGCAGTCGATACAAGGAAGCCAGCGTGGTGGAAAGGTTAGGCAAAAACTATGCGTAATAGGTCACTAGCCCCAGGAAGGATTTTAGCTGGCTCACAGATGTTGGCCTTGGCGCACCTGTGACCGCCTCGAGATTGTCCCGTTGAAGATGAAGGCCATTCGCGTCAATCATATGTCCCAGAAACGACACCTGTTTCTCTCGGAACCGACACTTGCCTTGGTTGAGCTTGAGTCCACTGTACCGGAGTCGCTGAAATACCTGTCGGAGCGTCGAGGAGTCATCCTCCTTCTCGGCGACAATGATATCGTCCAAGTATACCTTAACACGAGGCAGTCCCTGCAGGAGCGATTCGATGCGTCGTTGAAAGAGCGCTGGGGCGGACGCGATGCCGAAGGCCAGTTGGTTGTAGCTGTACAGGCCCTGATGTGTGTTCAGCACTGCCATCTTCTGAGCCTCCTCGTCGAGAGGAAGCTGATTGTACGCGTTGCGTAAATCCAATGTGCTGAAGACCTCTCCTCCGTTGAGCGACGCAAAGATATCATCAATCTTCGGCAAAGGATAGCGCTCCAAGTGTGTCGCCAGATTTACAGTCACCTTAAAATCTCCACACAGTCTTATGTCACCGTTTTTCTTCGCCACCGGCACGACTAGTGTGGCCCACTTCCCTTCTTTACTACGCGATTAATTTCCTCCGAAAACTTTATCTCGAAGTGCGTAAGGCACCGGTCGCGCCTTACAGAAGCGGGGCGTTGCGTCTTCTTTTTTGTACAGCTTAACATGTGGTCCCTTGCAGCAGCCCAGCTTCTCTTCGAAGATGTCTGCAAATTCTTCAAGGAGTTTCGGCACGGAAGCTTCGGCGTGGACCATGTTAACGCTGTGACCCAATCCCACATCTAGAAGAGACACACCAGCATTGTGAAATGCCTGAATTGTGTTCCGGCCACACAGTAGGGGTCCTTGACAGTCCAAAATGACCAACGCGATGTTCACCAGTGCTTGACCGTGTTGTACCTTCATGGCAATTCTGCCAACAACCGGCAGTGGCCCAAGGAAGCACGAAAGGCGAAGGGGAGTCTTCTCCAGCGCGGGCCACCACTTGCGGTGCTTTTTGAAGACGCTCATGGGTATCACGCTCACTGGTGAACCAGTATCAACAAGCATTCGGAGCTTCCGGCCTTCCCAAAGCAAATCCTCTTCCATCGGTTGAACCACGCCTCTGTTGGCTGAACTGTTTGCGACCAGGGCTGAAAGCCTTTCTTCCCCGCTCGCTTCCTTGTCAGAGTCATCCAGCGCGTATGCTCCTTCCTGGTTGGTGCGACCGGACTTGCACGTTCTTGCCAAGTGGCCTCTCTTCCCACACTTGCGGCACACCGTTCTGCGGTGCCGACATTCGTCCGCTGAGTGATATGCGTCACACCTACAGCAAGAGTCGCGTGTACCTGCTGCGTTATTGCCTCGTCTTGTAGGCCCCTGATTACTCCGACGAGTTCGGACGAAATGTGTACCGCCCAACCCCGTCTTGCGAAGCTGTCTTCCTCATCGCCTGGACTCTTTCGCCGGCAGTCTCAGACGAAATCGCAAAATCTTCCGCCTCTTCCAGGCTCAGTGTCTTAATAAAGGGCCTCTGACACGCCAAAAAAAATATTTTTTTGTTTTCACGCTAAACGTTGCAATGGCATATCAGGACCTTACTAAAAAATTGTTTCACTATAGAGTTGCGTAGTTTTTTTTATAAAAAATAGAAATACGAGGCCCAATTCAAAGTTCCCGCCGTGCACTGTGACGTAACAGTGTACCGCAAGGTGTCGGGGCGGTCAGAAAGGAGGCATCGAGCTACGTCACTAAAAGTGGGTTAACCGGAAGTCGCGTGAGTTTCACTCCTCGTGCTCTCCGCGACCGTGCCTAAGACTTTTTTTTCTTTTATTATTCTGCTCTTCGTACGAGCGATCGTAGAAAACGAAGTTTCAGTTCCACTAGCTCTTTATCCCTGCAGCGTTGGTTAGTTTGCGTGCTGTAAAATTTGAGGACGAAGAGTCAGTGGATCGACGTGATGGAGGTCAATGATGAAAGTGTTGCGAGTACAAGCCAGTGTACGAGTGCATGCCGTCAGTAGATAATACAGGGCTGTACTGGGCGCAAAACAAGCTGTCAAGTTTTGAAAAAAAAATTTAGAACGCCCGCAGAAATTAGGATTGCTAGCATACGACACGCCCGATCGCATTGCTGAAGATTGAGACACCGAGGTCGTTGAGTCATCGGATACTCTCCAGGCTGTAGATGCCTGCCGTCTAAAGAATACGAACTGGTGAGTGTACCAAGTACAAGAGCATGAGTAGAACTTGTTTACTGGGTGCTCATGCGGCCGATGTATGTCTCTCAGAAATGCATGCAGTGTGATCTCTTCTTCAGTTGCTGAAATACCGGGACAGTCCCTCACACAGCACCCTCTAGGCAATGTAGTTGATCACGTCAATTCACTGACTCCGCTTCTTCTACCTTTACAGCAACATTAAGCGATGAAAAGCAAATAAAAGAAACCTTGTCTGCTTGGATCGCTCGTGGAGGTGCGGAGAATAACAAAAATATTAAAAAAATATTACACGCGCTCGCGGTAAGCACGAGGAGGGATACAACTCACGTGACTTCCGGCGATGCCTCCCTTCTGACCGCCCCGACACCTTGCGGTACACTGTTACGTCACAGTGCACGGCGGGAACTTTGAATTGGGCCTCGTATTTCTATTTTTTATAAAAAAACTACGCAACTCTATAGTGAAACAATTTTTTTGTAATGTCCTGATATGCCATTGCAACGTTTAGCATGAAAAAAAAATATTTTTTTGGCGTGTCAGAGGCCCTATAAGCGTAACCAAGAACCGCGGTGCGTCATCATCCCGGAGGCCACAGACGATTCGATCTCGAAGCATCCGGTTAAGGGTCTCACCAAAATTGCAATCCTTGGCGAGACGCCGGAGGTCTGCGATGAAGTCCCGAATGTTCTCCCCTTCCTCTTGCGTACGTGTAAAAAACGAGTAGCTCGCTGGAATATCGTTGGCTTGGGGATTGTAGTATTCCTCGAGGTGACTCACGACGACCTCGTAAGTTAGGCTGTTGATGGCCTCCGACAGACAGCGCCCTTGCAAGACTCTCACGACATTGTCGCTCAGTGATGACACCAGGAGCGCCCGACGCTTCACAGGGTCCGTGACGCCGTGTCCCTCGAAGTAGGCTTCTAGGCGGGCACGGTAAGTGCATCACGATCATATGGTGGGCTAGTTGGTTGATCATTATGTTGAATTCACAGCGCGAAATGACAAGGAAGGATAGACAAGGCAGACAGGATAGAGCCTGTCTGCCTTGTCTGTCTGCCTTGTCTGTCTGCCTTGTCTGTCTGCCTTGTCTATCATTCCTTGTCATTTCGCGCTGTGAATTCAACACGGTAAGTGCTCCAGCTTCTCGTCGTTTCTTCGAACGTAGGCGGTCGGGAACCCATCTTGACTCCCTCGTCCTTCAGCGCGCCCGCATGTCGTCAATTAATCCTCGTCGCCACTGTAGTAACCGAGAAAAGGACAACTAGAAACCTCGGAGTGGCTGCTGACGTGGAACGTTTAAGGCCACGGTCCCACTGAATGTGGCAGTTTAGGTACTTTTTGGCAGGTCATTACTCATCTCCTTTTAAATACTGTTTTGTGGGATTGATGTCATTCGAAAGGCAATGCAATCCTCTTTCATTTGACATTATGTATGTATCGGTTTATACTGTTCATGCGCATTTGTAGCGTTGCGAATATGATGGCGCGGACCCTCACTTGCTCCGCTGGTTCATGTTTTATGAACGATTCATTAAAGATAACACGGTTCCAATTGAGCAGTTTTGTTAAGGTGATGTCGGAGCAGAATGTAACGGTATACTTTTTTGGTATTTGCACTACTTTGTTTTTTTCAGCTCTCCAAATATTGCCCTAAAATTGACATTTTTCAGCAAAAATATGTTTTTAATGACAAGCGCTAGGGAAATGAAATTAGCTACAGATGTAGTGCTTATAATTGGTAATATGCAGAAAAAAATTTAATGTTGTGTAAATTTTTTTTGTTTAGATATTCTATATCAAATGTAGCAGATTTTTGTGCTTCGAGTCATGGTAGTTCCAATGCCGCTGAGTAAATAATTAAACTATGGTGAAATCTTTTATAACATTTAGAACTACAATAGTTGCCCAAGAGGTGGACGGTGGCTTTTTTTTATTTTCAAAGTCATAACGCTCCGGGAGCCCTTCAAACTTACCTGTTTTTGACGCACATCTCTTTTGGACATCAAACAGATTTATTGGCATCTAATAACATTTATTTTATAAAATAGAAATACTTTGCGATGTATTAGATTTTCCCAATGATCTTGCTTTGGTTTCTTGATAGTTGTAGAGCTTAGCTAATTTTAAAAACAATTAAAAACTGTTTGGGTGTTTTGTTGCGCTTACCTGGCGGATGGCAGACAAAACTGCTGATTTCTAAGTTCAAAAACTTTTCGATGGCGGCGTTGGCGTCTGTATCATCATCAATCTCCGTGTCGTTTTACCTTCACATTTAGAAAATATATTTGAAGATTCACTATCGATAAATGAACGGTTTAAGTACTGGGTCAGGTTAATAAATCTAAGACAAATAATTACGCAAGCGTAGCGTGATATAAAGTGTTCATTATTCGATATAATTGAAATCAATAAACGATAAAGACTAAGAGGGAAAGAATACACCCGAGTTCACTTCATGCCTAGAGTCACTAAATGAGCTGCGCTTAAAGTATCGGCACTCCGTTCCTCAAAATTGTTTTGGGCACCGCCATTTTGGGTCTTGTGCAGAGCAAACGCAACTGCCGATCGTCATGATCCAAATGTGCGACTTCCTCTGCATTAGATGCGGTGCTAGGAAACTGTTGCTATGCTATATTGCTATGCTATGTCGCGGGTTGTTTAAACATTCGTGGAGGACGCGGCGTTTCCTGTGATTTTAGATAAAGCTTCAGATAACTGGCAACCATGATTTTAAGCCACATAATGGCCAAGTGTCGTTACTCTGAAGCGTAGCTAATTTACTGGCACTAGCGGGAACAATGAGGAAGAGGCAGGTGTCAAAGGTAGTGGCTTGTGGAATCCACGGGGCTCACGTCATGGCCCCTCCAGGTATTACAAGCTTCTTGAACAAGGGCATGAATAGTGTCATTAAATAAGCTATGCTTCAGAGTAGCGACACTTGGCCATATTGTGGCTTAAAATCATGGTTGCCAGTTGTTTGAAGCTGTATCTGAAACGATTTTCCGTCCTCCACTTCAAACAGTTTGCGACAAAGCAAAGCAATATTACATGAGCTTCCTAACACCGAATCTAATGCTGAGGAAGTCGCAATTTTGAATCATGACGATCGGCAGTTGCGCCTGCTTTGCAAAAGCACCAAAATGGCGGCGCCCACAACACTGTCGGGGAAGAGAGTGCCGGTACTCTAAGCGCAGCTCATTTATTGGCCCTACTTCCCGCGAACCTCCTTTGCCCTGACTGAAACTGAAACTAAATATGAATAATACACCATTATTATAGCTTATTTAGTTTTAACCACCCACACATAATGAGAGAAGGAAGCGACCGGGTAGGAGAAACGCGGGTTTTATGTGCGACTGATCTAATCAACGTTAGTTCTAACCGTCTCAAAAGAGAGAACGCGCGAGCTTGCACTGGTTAAAAAAAAGACTGTCCAAAGAAAAGAGGCGGAACGCTGTGTACTTTGTGACTGTGCGTCTAATTGCAAATTGTTGTGTGTATGTTTATACAGCCGGAAGTTAGTCTGCCTTAGTGGGCGTGTGTCTCAGGTGTAGATGAGCAATTTAGCCAGTGCGGTACAACCGCAAACCTGGGGTCTTTAGCGTGCACCACGCAGTAGTGATACACGACCGCACGCCGGTATGATGCTCTTCCACATCGAAACGGGCAGGGGCGGGGTGGGTTCTGCAGCGCGAGCTTTCGCTCCACCTGCTCCGAGCTGGAGTGCGCTAGACATGCACTCGGCCACCGATCGCCCCCCCCCCCCCCCCTCCCCTTATATAAGTATTTGAAGATCGACGATGGACGTTGATCGTTATAAGTATTTGAAGATCGACGATGGACGTCGATCGTCTCGAGGTAATGTAACGTAATAACATTATATAAATAATAAACAGATTGAAGGATTGAAGGACTCAATATTTCAATTCTTGGATTGTAATATGGCGGTAGCCTATTGTACTTACTGTTGATGAAGAGCAATATGAGGTGACGAGGTAATGATTAAATTATGAGGCTCTATAAGGACTACGATATTAGTGGGCGTCGAACCACAAAAACGTACAGTGCAAGACTTTTTGCAAGTATCGTGTACCCAAAGACCTTTCTTCACCCGCAACAGAATATGGTAGAATCAATGAGGATGCTGCTTTACAACTGTACGTGGAACAGCAAAACTGCAATGTGCAGAAGTGCGGCTTATTCGTTAATATGAAGGACGGATTTCTAGCAGCATTCCCTGATTGACTACTTGGAACAAATGGCCTCATTGACGTAAAGTTCCAAAAGATTCTTGAAGCCTACTGGAACCGCAAAGGAGTATGAGGCGAAAAATAAGAAAAAGGAGCATGGCGTGAAAGGTCCAAATCACCACCATAGCCTCTACTACCAAATACAAGGGCAGTTACACAATACACAAAGAGTTTTGTGATGTCGTTATATTTACACTCAAGGGCATTGATATCCAACGTATACAGAGGGATGACACCTTCTTGTCAACCAACATAGAGCCTTTTCTGCTCAAGTTTTACATGGAAGGCCCGTCTTCCGCTAATTTCCTCACGTAGACGAGTTGTCCGACCGAATAATCTGCCATTACTCCCGATCTGGGCTCTAAAAACGACCGGAACCCACCAACTGCATCTACCCCGATGCCGTCTACTTACACCATACTCAAGAAGGTGCGACGGCCACAGCCGGCCCTACGAAGAATACAAAACGAAAACACCGCGAGGCCCCATCACCCACTAGCCTGGAAGTGCAAGCCATCGCGGAGGCCATTCAAGAAAACGCCCAGCTACAAAGCATCACAATCCGCTCTGGCAGTCAGGGCGCCCTGAGAACGTTCACAGAAAACAACCTACCACCTCATATAAAGACTAACCTCTCCAAGATAATGAAAGACCACCCAGACCTCCGAGTCACACTGGAATGGGTTCCAGGCCACACAGGAATCGAAGGCAACGAGCTGGCCCATCAGCTCGCCCGTGAAGCAATTACTGAACCGGGACCTTCCACTCCTTGGCCACAAACATACGACCCTTACATACGCAGGAAGACACTTCACACCAACAGAACCAACACACTGTTGGAATGGAGAGAGAACAGGGCCAGTCTCCCATCCCCCTCACAATTTCTGAACCGACTGCACTCTACACTGATACGAAGAGCCCAGACTGGCACCCTCCTTACACCGCACATTACGCATCATTTATTGGGACGCGAAGGTCAACCGAAGTGCGCAAACTGCCACCGATACCCTAACAATAAACACATCCTTTGGGACTGCCCTCACAACCAACAAGCTCTACAAGAAACTCTCAACACAATACCGAAAATACTTCACCCGAGCAGCTGGGAGGAATGGATCGCTCCCCCACCCGCACACAGCACTCTACTCTGGAGTTGGCTTGTAAAGCATATAAAAAAAAAGCCGGGAATTTATAGATGACGTCCTGGACTAGCAAGGACCACAATAAATGTTTATTCTCTCTCTCTCTCTCCCGATCTGGGAATCTCTCGATCTTCATTCATGGCCATATCATATGAGATCGAGGGGTGTGGCTCTTCGTCCGCCGAACATTGCTTCGGCGGGTGTTTTTACCGTGTAAGATGAGACCGTCGCGTGCTGCTGGAACAAGACCCGATTCTTCACTGAACTGCTTCTTCCGTAAGCTTCAAGAGGGCTTTTTTCGTTTCGCACATCATTTGTTCTGCTTGCCCGTTAGTTGCAGGATGGTATGGTGCACTAATGTGATGCCTGATACCGGTCTTTTTGGGTTTTTTTTTTTTTTTTTTTTTCTCAAAAACTTGGTTATTTCATTTGAAGCAAGATTTGTCGCGTTATCAGAGAAAAGTATTTTCGGTAGGGCAAAAGTAGGGAAAAAAGAGCGTAGAACGTCAATGACGCGTTTGTACGTCGTGGCAGGCATCGTGTAAACTTCCAACCACTTAGAGTACGCATCGACCATGACTCCGCAGATGCGGATATGTTTCGCCACCCACATACTGAATAGTGGATCGTTTTCAGTTACAGTTCATGATGGCGCTGGACTCGAGGAAGCCTTCGACTCTTTGCACAAAGTTAGCCCTGGTGCCAGCACTTTTGTCGAAAGTGGTAAGTTTTCGAAACGTCGACAACGTCGGTAGCCACGTGCTGTGCTTGACACTGGACGCTTACCATTCCCTGAGAAGAAACTTGCTTGTTCGTCTGCCACGAGTCGTCCGATATCAGGTCATCACCGCTACTCCATCTCCCGACAAAACAGGTCGTCATTGTCCGCATGTCCATAGTTAGCAATCACGTGAACTTATAAATTCCCGAACGCTCATAACTTGCCGTCGCTAAACGCCGTTCATTCATAGCGTCTTCATTGCAAATAAACGTCTTCCTATTTATTCTGATGGTTTTCATCATACTCCTTCTAAGCTGTACTTACAACATTATATCGGTACTTCCGAAAATATTGCAACGGCGTTTGTCTTCTGGGAACTATAATGTAACAACCTTTACAAAATCTTCCGGATCCCATGAAACACAATATTTCGTTACGTCACTTTTCGGTCGTCATTATAATGGTGAAATAAGTACCGTAAATTGCGAAGCAGTTTACTTGATATCCGCTTCCACTGGTGTCTTGGAAGATTAAGTCTACAGAGCGTGCATTCCTGCAGAAGTTTTCATTGAAAGAATATTGACACGTCAATCAACAATTGATTCCTTCTTGGTAAGATTTATTGCGAAAGGCCGTGGCAAGCGCCGAACCGCATCTCCCTATATCAGAGAACAATTTATACCCACCCTGACATTCTCGCATACATGCGTTTGCTGGGCCACGCTATTGAGCCAGCTGAGCACAGCTGGCAGCGGCGCGAGCAAGGCCACGAGGGGAACGTGATGGTGCTCGAGCCACCCCACCGTGAACCAATATTTCGGCCACCCCACGGGTGCGTGTCGCCATCTATTGGTTGAACTAACGCCTTGTTCAAGATGGCTGCCGTGGGACCGCAGCCAACACTTTTTGACTGGTTTGAAGTTCGCGCTGAAACGGAGCTCCATGAAAGCAGGAACACCGAGGAAAAAAAATATTACAGAAATTCGCAATATTTTGTGAGTTATTAGCAAATTAAATATTGCAGAAAACAACTTTAAATAAGCAAAACATTGCGCTTCATGACGTAAAATGAAACAGTTTAGCGATTGGAGCAAAGCGGTTGGCCAATTGGACGCGAGCTTGGTTGATAGCCCGTCGGCCCGGTCGGCCATTAGGCCTCGCTGCAACCATCGTAGCTTTGGAATCGGGTTGCCATCATCGATGAATTTACCGGGCTTATCGGATTTTGAGCGCCGAATTCTTAAAAAGGAGTGCGGAGCTGGGCGTCGCGCCGTACGAGGGCACACCACGCAAGCGCCGCGACGAGTCCGCTTCGACAGCCGCGGAAGCCTCGTCTCCCGCAACTCCGCCACCGGAGCCACCTCGGCGAGTAGGAGGTACTCCGCCGCTGGGAGGCGCGCATGAGCGACGAGGCGTTGTTTTCGCCCTTTTTAAACTTTAATTTGCAACTTTGTTAGCTCTATAAAAACGACTTTTTAGAGAAATAATGACGGTTAACGTGTGATATACTTTATTCCGCTTCAAAATTTCCGGGACGGCTCTTGCCAATCACGAAACCCAGTGCATGTGACGTATAGTGAAAGGGAGCGCCGTTATGCGCGCGCATTCGGCACCTCGCGGCGCCACCGTCGGAGGAGGTGTTTCCGAGTTGTCAAATTAAAATATGATGCGCTAATATTTTTAAACTCTTTCGTTGTCCACTGGGTTTCCGGGACCACTAGCGTGGAGAAACCGCAAAAAAAAGTAGACGCTCAAATACTGTTGGAGGGCCCCTTTAAGGCACCCTACGTTGCTCTAGCCATAGAGTTATTATAATGTACGCTAGAGGTTCAAGTGGCGCTAGTGTGCTGACGCAAATTGAAGCAGACAGCAACGCAGTCGAAAACTGACTTCCGGTAATGCATTTCTATGGGAAAAAGTGAGTGCATTTTCTCCCTGCGCTCAATCATAAGAGCAAATTTCCCAAATAATTCGTATGTACTAGGTAGCTTGGAACATTTCTCAGTCAGGCCGACGAAAGAATTGGTCAGTTGCGGCGTTTTTCTTTCGAATTCATCGCATTAAAAACGGTGCTAAAACGGCTTCGTACGTGTATTTATGTGCACGGCGATTTCCAGCGTGGGGGATATATACGTCAAACGACCGAAGAACATCTGAAAAATCAAGAGCGGCGGCCAGAACTACGCAGTAACACTGGATCAGTAACTCACAGTGCATGTATGCCACGTAATCTATTTCGATTTTAAATAAGTAAGTACTGCTTTATTCTTTCTGCCCAGAGCGAAGCTGCTTGTTCTACGTTCAAAATATCACCCGCACGCTCGAAAACTTTGAGAACAAGTGTCCGATAAAAGCTGCCCGGCTGAGAAAACAATACGAAAAGACACCTTTCATAGCCCACGGACTTTATTCTCTACGTTTTGAAGGTTTTTATCCGCTCATGCACGACGGGATCACTTTCATATAGTGACAGGACTGGCATATTATCAATATAGAAGCGTCACCGGAATGCTGGCGAGCCCTGAACATATTCGTTTCGATTGTAATTTTGCTTTGAATCGTCGCTTGTTTTTACACACCTGCTGCGGAACACACGTTTGGGACTGAAATGTAGCGAAGTTAAATATCGTTCACTGATGAAGAAAAATGCGCTAACTAAAGCAATTACACTTTTACAGTGTTAATCAAGGTACATGCTATTCGGTACGACCCAAGTAATCAAAGTGTTCCGTGTTATTTTCCGGCGAAGAGACAGAATGCACGCCCATTTCCCCATAGGAATGCACAGGAGCACCGCAAAAGTAGACTGGTTGCTGTCTGCTTCAATTTGCGTCACGAAAGTCGCATAGACACTAGCGCCAGTTGAACCTCTCGCGTACATTATAATAACTCGATGGCTCTAGCCTTTGGCTCTCACGCGCTCTCTCGCGAAGGAGACCCGAAAGGAAGCCTGGCGCTCGCCCAGGTACCTTGGACAGCTTTGGATCACTGCACAAACTACACTAGACGACAGCGCAGCGGAAGGAAAAGTCATAGAGTATAGTGTACGTTAGAGGTTCAAGTGGCGCTAGAGTGCTGTTGCAAATTGAAGCAGACAGCAGCAACCAGTCGAAAGTTGACTTCCGGTAATGCATTTCTGTGGGAAAAAGCGAGTGCATTTTCTCGCTGCGCTCGATTATAAGAGCAAATATCACGAATATTTCATGCGTACTGGCACATTGGAACATTTCTCAGTCACGCAGACGAAATAATTGGTCAGTTAGGCGTTTTCATTTGAAATTCGTGGCACGAAAACCGGTGCTAAAACCGCTTCGTACGTGTATTTATGTGCACTGTCGGACACTGTTAGCGCGAACACGGCGTCGGCGCTTTCCAGCATGGGGGATGTACGTGCCAAACGAACGAAGGACATGTGGAAAGCCAAGAGAAACGGCAAGAACTACGCAGTAACACTGGATAAGTAACTCCTTGTGCATGCAGCCGATCAAAATAAATCGAAAGCTACGTAATATAGTCAGTTTTGCAATAAATAAGTACTGCTTTATTCTTTCTGCTCATGAATATTGCAAAGATGCATGTTCTGGGTCCAAATCATCAACCGCACGCTCCAAATGTTTGCAAATAGGGAGAAGTCAGAGGACAGGTGCCCGATAAAAACTGCCCGACATAGGAAATAATAAAAAGGCAAACCTTTCGTATTCCACGTACTTTATTTCTTACATTCGAATGTTTTTTAACCGATCGTAAAGATGCACGACGGAGTCATTTTCATAGAGTGACAGGACGGGCATATTAGCAATATATAAGCGCCACCGCAATGCTAGCGAACCTTGAACACACTCTACATTCTTTTTGATCGTTAGTTTGCTCAGAATCGTCGCTCATTTTTACATACCTGCCATGGAACATAGGTTTGGGCCTGAAATATAGCGAAGCTTAACATCGTTCAGTGGTAAAGAGAAATGCTGTAATTAAAGCAATTACACTTTCACAATATTAATAAATGTACATACTATCCGGTACAACCAAAATAATAAAAGTTATTTATGTTATTTGCCGGCGAAGAGACAAAACTCACGCGCGTTTTCCCATAGGAATGCAAAGGAGTACCGCAAAAGTAGACTGGTTGCTGTCTGCTTCAATTTGCCTCCTGGAAGTCGCATAGACACTAGCACCAGTTGAATCTCTAGAGTACATTATAATAACTCTATGGGAAAAGTTGGCGGCCATAGCTGTGTGCACGACTGCCGAGTGCGAGCAGACGGGAAGGTTCCACAGTTCTTTTGTAACGTGCATTCCACTCCATCAAGATTGCCAGTCTTAGCAATTATTCGTGTGAGCTCGTTCTGAGCACGCGCTCTAAACAGCGCCCTCAAATGGGGCGTCCAGTGAATAATATTCCTTATTGGCGACGTGAGCGATCAAAAGCGTCGCTGTGGTCGGCCTGCCACGATTGGCCGAATGCTGACCATGACGTCAGCAAAGGATTTCTTGTCGACAAAAATAAAATGAATATAGGAATTTTAACTTTGACGGTGTTGGCAGCGTTGCTTTGAGAGCGCAATGATTTCAAGCTTCACCGTGCTAATTACAAACACCATCGAACTTGTTGTTCGCAAGGTAATGACGTCACGAGAGGGAACGATACGAGGGCGCCACCAAAACATCTTGCCGCTAATAGACCTCTCCGAAAAAGGGCAGGGCGTACATTAGACGCAGAAAGAGGGCTTGACATACTCTCTTGGCCAACCAGAAGCCGAAAAGAATCCCCTAGCGGTTGTAGCGAGGAACAGTTTTAATCGTAGGTATATGGTTGTAATAAGCGCGTAAGAGTCAAATGTAACCCTTTATGGTTGAAAATAGGGTGCACGTCATGTTTCGATTATGATCATGCAGAAAGATGTAAGAAACGAATGTGCCGCTCGAACTCGGGGACAGAGTGTGACCGCTCGGACAGCAGATTCTCGGCCCTCGGCGCCTGGCGTACGGATTATGTCGATCGTTCCGCTAGTCGCACTCTTCCACCATCATTTTGGATGACCGTGATTGAAACATCACGTGCACCATATTTTCAGTCAGCGAGAGTTACTCCAACGCACTTACTAAGTTTATTTCTCGAGACCACCGCCAGGGTATTATTTCCGGCTTCTGGTTGGCCACATTCGAATTTGTGAAGACGCCCTGGAACGCACCCAGCACGCTTGCTTTCGGAAAATGGCGTCCCCTCATTTCCGTCCTATACTTCCTAATGAATGGCCAAACTATGTATGTACAGCTCTTTAAAAAGGGCTCCTGACCACGTCCATTTTCAATATTCATGCGTATGGCACGTGATTTGCTAGGAGTATCCAATCCACACGAAGGAGAACTCCGCGGACGGATGTCGTGACGTCAACAACCCGGGAAACTCCGTCCTCGGCTCCGCCGCCCACCTGCGGAGCTTTCGTGCTGACAGTACGAAGCGTCCGCGCCTTCGCCACGGAGGAGAACGGCGCCGCGAGGCGTCAAAAAGGGATGACGTATGTCTCACGTGATGCGCGCTCCGCTGTGGAAAGGGGCGGATTTCTCCCTCGTGTGGATACCCCATTACAGGGGTATCCACACGAAGGAGAACTCCGCGGACGGATGTCGTGACGTCAACAACCCGGAAAACTCCGTCCCCGGCTCCGCCGCGTGCACCTGCGGAGCTTTCGTGCTGACAGCACGAAGCCTCCGCGCCTCCGCCACGGAGTAGAACGGCGCCGCGAGGAGTCAAAAAGGAATGACGTATGTCTCACGTGATGCGCGCTCCGCGGAGGAAAGTGGCGGATTTCTCCTTCGTGTGGATACCCCTTACGAAGCGGCGAATATGCGCGTGCTGAGCTGAGGAGATAGCACGCTCTTTTTGTGGATGGACCCAAGACCTCTTGCTCAGAGCCGTGTATTGGGAGAGTTTGGCCAATAGGCGGAGCAAAGGCCGCCGCCAGCGCCGAATATTCCCCCCACGCTTAGAGCGTAAACTAAATTTGTGACAGCGTCGACCAATCAGGAGACCTCTACTCCATCTCACAAATGTCTGCAGTGAAGACAAAGACACAGGCGCGTGAGCCTAGCTCAGCGAAACGCTTTTGTTTGTACGAGACCTCGTGCATAGGAGGCACTTTCCAAAGGCACGCGCTCGTGCCCATGCCTTTGTCTGCACTGCTAGAACAGCGTCCTGAGACTGGCTGAAAGAAAGCAGTGCAAAGGGTGGGGTGCGCGAGCGTCTTGAGACGCGGAGTTCCGCTCGGCACGGCTCAAATTATACTTCGTTTCACTTTATCTGCGAGCGAAGCCAAAGCTAGACGCGCGAGACCAGCGCTTTTTGCATTTCTCCCCAGCTCGCGCGCTCGAGCAAAGCCTGAACGCACGGAGCTTCCGTGCTCGCGCTTCCAGTTTTGCCTTCACTCGCACATAAGGTGAACCGAAGTACAGTCGTGTCACAAATTTAGAGCACACGACCACCGCTAGGGGCTGTTTCGCGGCCTGTGGTTGGCCCCGAGATGCTCGCCTATTCAAACCAATGTATGGCCAAACTCTCTCAATAAACGGCTCTGCTCTTGCTATGTTACCCAAGCATCAAGGAGAATGCAAAGATTGGTGTTCCACGCGCCACACGCGCATGCCTTCCCCGTATCAAAAATTCGAATTAAATAACCAAAAATAAAACGTTGACGAACGCACCTGCAAGATGCCATTTGTTTTAGGTAATTGCTTTAGAAAAGTTACTATTGGCGACGTGAGTGATCGAAAGCGTCGCTGTGGTCGGCCCACCACAATTGGCCGAATGCTGACTATGACGTCAGCAAAGGATTTCTTAGCGACGCAAATAAGAGGAATGTAAGAACTTCAATTTTGACGGTGTTAGCAGTGTTGCTTGGAGAGCGCCATGATTTCAGGCTTCCACCTGCTCATTACAAACACCATCAAACTTGTTGTTCACAAGGTACTGACGTCACGAAAGGTAACCAAACGAGGGCGCCACCGAAACATCTCGTCGCTAATAGTAGGTTACAAGTCAAGAAGGTAGCGGCAAATGCCCCTCAAAGAGAATCATATATCCCTCCGCCACCTCTGCATCCAATAGCGTCCCATCGTTTCCGTGACGTCGTGGCCAATGCGCGAGGAGGGTCTTGCCTTTCTGTACATATTTGCTTTATCTTTCGACTTTGACTTAGCATTGTGGAAGCCACGAGAGGGAGATTAGAGTCCTCTCCTTCCGATGCAAACAAAGACGACTTTCGGGGATTAGCGTCCCCCTCCGATTGATACAAAGGCTGATTTCAGGGGCTCGGTTCCCTCTCCGATGAATACAAAGGTCGCTTTCTTAAAACGTGGGGGTCGGAGACAAGTTGCCACCACTCTGTGGCCATTATCTATCCATTGAAGCTGAACAAGGAGCGTTTCCAGTGAACTCTTCTTTCGATTGCGGAGAGATTTGAAACCGGCGCACCACGCTTGTGGGAGGAGCTTCTTCTACCTTCTTAACTTGTAACCGACTATAGACCTTTCCAAAAACGAGCTTGTGGCCGGTGCCATTTTGAGCGTTCGTGCGTATGGCGCGTGCTTTGCTCGCTTTCCGAAGCGACGAACACGCACGTGCTGGGCTGTGAAGATCGCACGCTGGACTGTGATTTTGTAAACATTGGAAAGGTCTATAGTGCTGACGACAGCACGTGCGGCGCGTGGAACACCAATCACTGCATTCCCCTTGATGCTTGGGTAACATAGGGTGCCTTCATGTGCGCTTTGCTTGGGGTGATGACATCTGGCCATTTTGTTTCGAACGGTTATTTTTATTTTTTGTTATGAAGCGCGTGAAAGAGCGTGCCCTGCACGCGCTCGTGGCGCTGACTGTGCTACGGCGACATTTTGTTTCCTGCGATTTCTTTGTATTTTACCTGTGAGCGCGTGCTGTCGGCAACAGGTACTACAAACGATGGCATCACCCTAAACAGAAGGACATTGAGGCACTCTAGGGTAATATAGCAATAGGTCTATTGGAATGGCGTATAATGTACACTAGAGCCACTAAATGAGCTGCGCTTAGAGTATCGGCACTCCGTTCCCCGACATTGTTGTGGGCGCCGCCATTTTGGTGCTTGTGCAGAGCAGACGCAACTGCCGATCGTCATGGTTCAAAAGTGCGATTTCCTCAGAATTAGATTCGGTGTTAGGAGGCTCATATATCGCAATCAGACTATGGCTTGTCGGAATGGTTTGACTGTGCTTTGTTTCACAGCCACCTGGCTTTTAACTGGCAATGATATTATAACAAAACACAACACACTAAACGTCTCAGCGGCTCTGAGTAAACGCCGCTGGCCTATAAATCCCTATTCCGTGGGTTCGAATATATCGACCGAGGTGCCTACGATCTGACGGAGACCAATCCGAGATTTCGATTGCGCGTCAAAACATCTCCGGTTGGTCGAAATGAACCCTCGGTTTTTTCGCTGGGGTATGTCAGATGACCTTCGCTGGGTTTTGGCTTATAAAACCCCAAGGTCTGGATATTTTCTTCGTTTTACCTTAGTTCAGAGCGCAGCCAGCGCTACGGGCTGATGAAGCCACTGAAGCCGCGCCAAGAGCGCGAGGTCATGCAGTTCGTTCGCATCTCGGAGGACGTGGAGAAATGCGCGAGCGCGAGCTCCGTTCAAAGCACGGCGCCCAAGCTGCAGACCCTGCAGGGACCCTTGGTTGAAACCCCCATCTGGATTCTGGATGAGCACCGCACCGGCGTGCGGTCGTGTACTGCTAGTGCGGGATGCACGCAGAGGTAATACACGACCCCTGGCTAGCAGTCTCGTCTACAGCGGGTAGATGATGCTGCTACAGCCTCGTCTACAGTCCTAGGCTATAGACTCATCTACATGGGGTGACAGTCTCGCCTTGCGACAACTTCTGCTGTCTAAAATACTAACGACTAATTTCGAATGTGCCGTGATATTGCAATGTAGCGTGTGTGCGTGTTCGCATTTTTCTTTTGTCTGAAACCTTTGATTAGGCGGCTCTTATCTAATCGCGAAACAGAGTATAGATGTCGAACTTGTGAAAAAAATATTAATAACTAAGCAAATACCACGTCAACGCAAAAGACAAAAAAAAAAAAAATTGGCGCACTTAATTGAAAAAAAAAAAAACATGAAATTAGAGGAGTTATTAAAATTGTGATTTAAGTGCGATAGCATGTCGCGCCTAAATCAATCTAGGTTTGAGCGGAGCAAAAACCATAACAGCGAGCTCCATGCTTTGAACGGCTCTTGTCCAGGGCAGCATACCCGCGCTTGTATACGTTCCGCTCGCTCGCACTTATAGTCAAACCAAATACTTTACTAGTAAAGTATTTAGTGAAACAAAGCTTGCCTTCTGCATATATGCAATGCCCCCAGTTTTCATCTGACTACACGCTTGTTTGTCATTATTGTTTTCGTTTGTAGTCCCACTGCGATTCAGCTCGTGCTATTGTCTGTGCTACATGAGCCACTAAATAGGCTACGCTTCAGAGTAGCGAGACTTCAGTTATCTTGGTGCTTAAAATCATAGTTGCCAGTTGTCTGAAGCTTTGTCTGAAATCGCAGAAAAGTTTTTTCGTCCTTCCGAAATGTTAGAGGAGTTCGCGACAGAGCAAAACGAAATGACCTTCAAACGTGGAAAAAGCGCAAAAAATTCGACAAGGGACAAGTGAAAGAAGTGCGACCAGCGCTTCGTCCGTGCACTTCTTTCACTTGTCCCTTGTCGAATTTTTTGCGCTTTTTCCACGTTTGAAGATGTTCAACCAACTCGCCCAACTCACCGCCTTGCCGAAATGACCTTTGCTTCCTACTACCGTGTCTAAAGCTGAGCAGGTCGCATTTTCGGATTGTGACGATCGACTTTGGCGTCTGCTCTCCTCTAAGCCCCAAGATTGCGGCACCCACTAGCAGATCGGTGTACGGAGTGCCGATACTCTAAGCGTAGCTCATTTAGTGGAGGCTTGGGCGAGTTGGCTATTCAAGATAACTCACACACTCAGAACACACACACACCGGGAAAAATGAACCTCTCTCGTCGTGCTGGCTATCAACTCTGGTTTGCATTTTTGTCTTCCTTTACACCGATAAAAAAAATGTTATTCATTTTTTTTTTTGCTCGTCTTCTTCTAAATGAATCTACCCCTGTCAGACGGGCTAGTTTAGTGTCACTACAAGCGAGTGCACTTCGCCCTTAGTGTCATTTCTGTAGTGTGCCACACGGCTCCTTCCTGAGGAACACACTTGGCTTGGAGTGAGTTTGACGAACTCACTTCGCTCGATCGCGTGCGTGGCATCAATAGGAGTGTTCGAACAGTAAAACATAACAACACAGAAACCAAAAGCGTGACGTAAGTTTCATTTTATAAAAAAAAAGAAATTCGTGAAAGAGACGACATGTAGAAGAGTGGCATTGCAAAAAAATAGTGGGGCGGACTTGGAGTTTAGGCTGATCTGAATCAAGATTAGCGCAGCGGTGAATTAATAAAAGACGACGACAAAGTCAGTCATTCATGGCTATCTTGGTTAGCAGAGAATGATAGAGCCTACTTTGTTTTAGCATGTAACTATTCGAGACAACACGATAAATATGATCTGATTAGGCAGTGTCGGGGCCTCTCG
>JABSTQ010001678.1:0-28570 GCA_013358835.2 Ixodes persulcatus | reverse complement strand
TGTCCGGAGAACGCCGCTCGAGTCGCGACGATGCCAATGCCGCCCGACGGGCACGGCCGCCGAGGGGATCCCACGCTCCTTGTTAGGCCTCGGATGGGCCCACTCGATGCTCTGGGACCCTTTTTTTATTTTCTCTTTCTCTCTTCTTTTTATTTATAGTTGTTCAAGATTGCCTATCACACTTCTGAGTACATCCCTTTTATGTTCTTCTCATATTTCTTTATATTGCTGCTAGAGCATTCGGCGGTCTCGCTCTCTCCTCAGCGAATACGTCCAGCGACGTCTCTCGGTAATCTTTACCGACTTTCTGATTCTCTCTTCTCTCTCCGCCACGCCGTCACCACTTTTCCTTTAGTGGTCACACTGTGGCAATCGTTACGAAGAGTTATCCGAATATTACATTAGACTCTAAAAAAAAGTAGCACTGAGAAGAAGCTTGTGCTTGTGGCAATAGGTTGCCTCGTTTCGTGTGCGACGGAGTTTGGCTTTTTCTGTAAAACTGTGTAATGTGGAGCCTGTGTATGTGCTTCTAGTATTCGCGCTTTTGGCGGTTACGGGTGCTTAATGTCCTTGTGTTGGGTTCGCGAAGGGTGGGATGGTTTCGTATTATGAGATGCAAAAGGGTATTGAGCAGGGAGAAACAAATTGACAGCTTTTATTTCTAAGGATTTCAATGCTGTTTGTGAGACCGCCTCTGCTTAAGCTGTGAACTGCTATGCTATGTTATACTTCGTAAGTTGTTCTCTGTCCGACAAAATACTACAGAGGAGCTACTTATTACATATATTTCAGTGCAAAACAATAAAAAATTTATCCAAAAAGATACCACTTTCAATACCACTACGTTTCACTATTTTGTCGGAGTTCATTAAACTGAGCATCGCTAAAAAGATTTTACCCGAATAATTGCCACCATTTAGTCTATTCATCAGTCTTGTTTATTCCTATGCATATAAATAAACAAAAAGTCAAAATTAATATATATATATATATATATATATATATATATATTTGCCTTTGCTGAATATGGGATAAACGGCGCAATATACAACTTGGATTATGAATGAATCTCGATGTGTAGTTACGAACATTTCAAAGACACTCCCACTCACTAATTATTAGTTATTACTTCAGCCACATGAGGCAAATAGATTTGTAGATATTGCCGCCCGCAGGGCCGAGAAAACAACGCTCGGTCACCGGCATCTAGAAGGTTCGCATTCATTCTCGCACCAGACGTAACTTTCCACCTGCTTTGTTGCTCTCGAAAGTGCCAGTTCATCCTCGCTCCAAGCGCGCGACACTCGAGCCTTCTTTGCCGAACTTTCGAGATAGTGACGCACGGTAGATAAGCAGCTACCCGCGACCTTGTCGAGTCAGTCTCGCTCGCGCTGTCTGATTCGCCGCCGAATCGCCGCCTGCTTTTCTGCTGCCTCGACGCTCTTTCCTTTCTTATTTTGGTTGGCACAAGTTCGCCCATTAAACCTTTATTTTCAGTTCATTCTTTGCCTTCTCGTCGCCTTAATTCGTGACATTTCTGGTGGAAGTGCGGGGTATGAAACCCGTGCAGCGTACCTCTACAAGAACTCGTTCAGCAAGCCCCATTTCCCGACGACCTTCCGTTGACGACTCGGAGCATCGTGCCAGCCACCGTCTTCAAGGGCAAGCTCCTGAACTCTGACCACTCCCGGCGAGGAAAAGGCAAGTGACAACGACGATGGCTTCCTCGACGGCGCAGACCACAGTAGCACCCCCCGTCGTTGACCTGCCCGTTGCCCCTCAGACTCCGACGCCTTTCCAAGGGGAGATCTACGAGGACGTCGAGGACTGGATCCTGCACTACGAGCGCGTGGCCCGCCACAACGGATAGAACGCTGAACAACGCCTTAAGAACCTCTACTTCGTGCTGGAAGGCACCGCGAAGCATTGGTTCGAGAACCACGAGGCTTCGCTCCTTTCGTGGGACATCTGCACCACCAAGCTGAAAAGGACCTTCTCCAGCCAATACCGGCGACAGAAGGCGGAGGACCAGCTCCAAACCCGGATTCAGGCCCCAACGAAACGGTCACCAGTTTCGTTCAAGACATCCTCCGCTGAGCAGCCGCGCCGACCCGCAAGCACCGACGAGAAGAAGTTACGCTTCCTTATGAGAGGCGTGAAAAGCGAAATCTTCGGCGGACTTATTCGCAACCCCCGACGACGGTTGAAGAATTTGTTGCTGAAGCGACAAACATCGAGCGGGCGCTGATGGCCCGAGCGCGCCACTACCATCGGCTCAACGACGTTTCGACTCTGGCATGGCAAGCTCCGAGTTCAGCCCGAGCACCGACGAGCTTCGCGAGATAATCCGTCAAGTCGTTCGCGAAGAACTCAAGAAAACTGCTGCCTGCTGCCGACCCCCCGGCGTCGCTGTCCATCGCCGAAGTTGTAAGGGAAGAGCTTGAGAGAGCCATCGAACCACGGGTCCTGTCAACCTGCTCCGCCCCGAGAACCGACGGTGAGAGCCAGCGCCATGGCCAGACGACCGCCACAAGCTCCCCGTCAAGCTACGGCGCCGCCACGACGTGAACCTACAGCGCCGCAGTACTCCCAACGACGCGAAGAACGGCAGCACGTCCGACCAGAGCGACCCTCGCCGCGAAAAACCGACGTATGGCGAACGGCCGACCGACGCCCGCTTTGTTACCATTGCGGGGAAGCCGACCACGTGTACCGCCGTTGCCCGTACCGGCAGCTGGGGCTACGCGGCTTCCACCCCGACGACCCGCGCCCACGTTACGGTGAGCGACCACGCGAGATCGACGACTACCTACGGCGTACAGCCTCTCCGATGCCTGCGCTTCGACGTGGGTCCCGTTCGCCTTCGCCTCGACGTCCTGCAGCATCACCTGTCCATCGGTCCCGCCGAGAGAGCCTGTCTCCCGTGTCCCGCCGGGAAAACTGAGTGCGGCAATACCGGGAGGTGGTATTGCCGATGACGAACGACGCCAATATCCTCCACAAACGTCGAAGGGCTCCCACACTAGCGACGAGACGAATAGAAACGACGGTTCTGCGACGGTGTCGAATAACCTCGACGTTACCATCGACGGCCACGACGCGAAGGCACTCGTCGACACCGGAGCAGACTATTCCGTTTTAAGTGGGAAGCTCTCTCGCCGCCTTCGGAAAGTGATGACGCCGTGGGATGGCCCGAAAATACGAACCGCCGGCGGACATCTCATCACACCAGTGGGAAGGTGTACTGCGCGCGTGGACATCCACGGAGAGACCTGCCCCGTGAAATTCGTCGTCCTCAAGGACTGTTCGAGAGACATCATCCTTGGCATGGACTTCCTCTGTGAGTACGGTGCCGTGATCGACCTTGGAGCAAACAGGTTGACGCTGCGAAAGCCCGTGCTACCTCCGGAGGGATCCAAAACGACGCCAGCCGCCGTCCGAGTCATTGCGGACCACGTGAACCTGCCGCCGACGGTCGAGTGTTCTTGTGCCCGTCGTGACCGATGCAGTTCGCCCGCGGGAAAGTCCTTCTGGAGGGCAACTGTCCAACTGCTTCTCGGAAGAGGAATAGGCGTCGCGAGGGGCGTAGCAGAGTTGCAGGATGGACGTTGTGTGGTGCTCGTGACAAACTTTCGACCGGAGGCGCAGCACCTCACGAAAGGTGCCACTATAGCACACGTCGAGGAACTCCGGGCCGACGCCGAAATCGCCGCGATCTCCGACGAGCCCTCGCCGTGTCAGCAGCCCAGTACACCACGGCCGCAGCTCGACGTTAACCCCAAGCTCAGTGCCACGGAACGACGACAGCTCCAAGACCTGCTCGCCGAGTTCGGCGATTGCTTTGCGACGACGTCGAGGCTGCGCCAGACAACAGTGGCGAAACACCGCATCATTACCAACGAGGAAGCACTCCCTGTGCATCGGCCGCCGTACCGGGTCTCCCCAAAGGAACGAGAGGCCATCCATAACAAGTAAAAGAGATGCTGAACGACGACATCATTCAGCCTTCGAGCAGCCCGTGGGCCTCTCCAGTCGTACTGGTGAAGAAGAAGGACGGAACGCTTCGATTCTGCGTTGACTACCGGCGGCTCAACGCGGTCACGAAGAAAGACGTGTATCCGCTCCCCCGCATCGACGACACGCTGGATCGGCTGCGCCACTCCCGATACTTTTCGTCGATGGACCTTAAGAGTGGCTACTGGCAGATCGAAGTCGACGAACGGGACCGAGAAAAGACTGCCTTCGTCACGCCCGACGGATCTGTATGAGTTCAAGGTTATGCCCTTCGGACTGTGCACGGCGCCGGCAACGTTCCAACGTGTCATGGACACCGTCCTGGCAGGCCTCAAGTGGCAGAGTTGTCTCGTTTACCTCGACGACGTCGTGGTATTCTCGGCCAACTTCGACGAGCATTTGCGACGCCTTCGTGCCGTTTTTGAGGCAATCAGGACCGCAGGACTCACCCTCAAGCCGACGAAGTGCCGGTTTGCCTACTGGCGAACTGAAGTTCCTGGGCCACGTTGTGAGCAACGAAGGTGTAAGTCCTGACCCTGAGAAAACTCGCGCCGTAGCGGCCTTTCCACCGCCCACCGACAAAAAGGCCGTTCGAAGATTCCTTGGACTTTGCGCATACTACCGGCGATTCGTTCAGATTTCGCCAAGCTTTCTGCGCCGCTCACGCACCTTACGAAAGACGCCGTGAACTTCGAATGGGGTGAGACAACAACAACAGGCATTCGACGAACTAAAGCGACGGCTCCAGTCACCACCGATTCTCGGCCACTTCGACCAATCAGCCGAAACGGAAGTTCACACGGACGCCAGTAATACAGGACTCGGAGCGGTACTGGTCCAACGACAAGACGGTGCGGAGCGCGTGATCGCATACGCTAGCCGGACGCTGTCGAGCGCGGAACGCAATTACTCGACGACCGAAAAGGAATGCCTGGCCGTCGTCTGGGCCATCACGAAATTCCGCCCGTACTTGTACGGGAGTCCATTTCGGGTGGTCACCGACCACCACGCGCTGTGTTGGTTAGCGAGCCTGAAGGACCCATCGGGACGCCTCGCTCGGTGGAGCCTACGACTGCAAGAGTACGACGTGACCGTGGTCTACAAGTCAGGCCAAAAACACAGCGACGCCGACTGTCTGTCCAGAGCCCCTGTCGAGTCAGCTACCGGCTGTGCGAAAGACGACGGCGACGACGACGATCACTTTCTTGGCGCGGTGAGCATTCACGGTATGGCAGCGCTCCAGCGGGACGATCCTGAGTTGCGTGCACTGATCGACCACTTGGAGGGACGAGGGGGTACGATTCCCCGAGCCTTCTCACGTGACCTGCCAAGATTCGCCGTCCGGAGAGGGATCCTCTATAAAGAGAACTTCGGGGACAACAACTCGACGTGGCTCCTGGTGATTCCTGCAAGTCTTCGAGAAGAGATCTTCCAAGCCTGCCACGACGACCCAACATCTGGTCACCTTGGCTACAGTAGGACTCTTGCACGGATCCGAGAAAAATACTACTGGCCCAAGCTCCCGAAGACTGTCCACCTCTACGTCCGTTCGTGCCACGAATGCCAACGACGCAAGAAACCACCGACGAAGCCGGCAGGTCTCCTGCAACCGATCGCGCCCCCGACTGCACCATTCCAGCAGATTGGAATGGATCTTCTCGGACCTTTTCCGCCGTCGACGCAGGGAAACCGTTGGATAATCGTGGCAACTGATTATCTCACCAGGTACGCCGAGACAAAAGCACTCCCGTCGGGGACCGCCGTGGAAGTAGCCAAGTTCTCGTGGAGTCTATCGTCCTCCGACACGGCGCTCCCCAAGTCCTGATTACGGACCGAGGCTCCTCGTTCATGGCGCAACTAACACAAGAGATACTCCGCCTGAGCCACACCGACCACCGCCGAACCACGGCATACCACCCGCAGACCAACGGACTGACGGAGCGGCTAAACAAGACCATCGCCGATATGATCTCGATGTACGTGGACGTGGAACACAAGACGTGGGATGAAGTGTTGCCCTACGTCACGTTTGCGTACAACACGGCGATTCAAGAAACTACCGGCATTACACCTTTTCAGCTGGTGCACGGCAGAAAGGTGACGACGATGCTCGACGCCATGCTGCCCCACGACCCGACGGACGACGGCACTGACGACGCTCAGCTGGTCACCCAACGAGCAGAAGAAGTACGCCAGCTGGCCCGTCTTCGAATAAAAGACCAGCAACGTGTGGACGCTGGCCGCTACTAACCTTCGTCGCCGCGACGTGGAGTTCCAGCCCGGAGACAGGGTGTGGGTGTGGACGCCCATTCGCCGCCGCGGCCTCAGCGAGAAACTGTTAAAGCGCTACTTCGGACCCTACAAGGTCATCCGCCGCCTTGGGGACTTGAACTACGAGGTGCTCCCCGACGGAACCCGACCATCAGGACGCCGCCAGCCACGACCCGAAGTTGTTCCACGTAGTTCGACTCAAGCCGTTCTACGCGCGCTAGGACTGCTAGGAATGTTTATTTCGTTTCACCGTAAATTTTTTAGCCATTTCTGTTTTCCTTTCGCGTTGCATCGGGACGATGCACTTTTAAAAGGGGGGATAATGCCGCCCGCAGGGCCGAGAAAGCAACGCTTGGTCACCGGCATCTAGAAGATTCGCATTCATTCTCGCACCAGACGTAACTTTCCACCTCCTTTGTTGTTCTCGAAAAGCCAGTTCATCCACGCTCCAAATGCGCGACACTCGAGCCTTCTTTGCCGAACTTTCGAGATAGTGACGCACGGTAGATAAGCAGCTACCCGCGACCTTGTCGAATCAGTCTCGCTCGTGCTCTCTGTTTCGCCGCCGAATCGCCGCCTGCTTTTCTGCTGCCTTGACGCTCTTTCATTATTTATTTGTGGTTGGCACAAGTTCGCCCATTAAACCTTTATTTTCAGTTCATCTTCGCCTTCTCGTCGCCTTAATTCGTGACAATATAAAAGAACAAGAAACTAATACAAATTTGGTGGGAATATTTAGGCTGTACAAACGTTAAAACACGATTAATAGTTGCTTTTGTAGATGGCGCAAAAATCGCTAGCCCGCACAATTAAAAAAAAAAAAATCACCACCGCCCCCCCCCCCCCCCCCCAAACCTTAGCCATAAATCCGCCCCTGCCATGCCGCGAAACGGCCAAACCGCTAGACAAAGCTGCTCGCCGAAGGCCTTCGGAACGCTCGGAGCCGGTCGGATCCTCCAGTCCAAACGACAAGCAGCGCCGCCGCGTACATCTGGGACCTTTCCGTGTCGGCGCCTTATCCCACTACTCCTTTCTAGTATGCGCCGCCTTTTCCACCGCTTGGTGGCGGGTATGTCGACGGGTCATTTCTTGTTTCCGTACTTCATAAACTGCATTTGATTCTTTTCTGATCTAAAATACTGAAGAAAAACTACTTTTATAAATAGTTTAAATGGTTAGCGCCACTTATATTTTGTATTTCGACTAAAAAGAAGCTTTTAGCGGCCCTGACCAGTAGTAAGCCCAGGACCAAAGACGTCACATATCGCGCGCTTTCGGTGCCGCGGGTCGCCCCCGTCGGTGGAGGCGGTTTCCGCATCGTCCGGTTAAAATATGATGCACTGATATTTAGATACTCTCTCCGTGGCCGCTGGCTTGCCCGAACCCCAAGAGACGTGGAAACCGCAAAAAAAGGTAGACGCTTAAATATGATTGCAGGGCCCCTTTAACGACACAATGGACCCCACGCGACAGGGCAACAGCGTTGAGCGAGATACTCACCCAGACCACAGCTGGCACCGCGGTGTGGGAAACGTCGCGTGGACGAATCTTCACGAAAACCTAGGCAGTGATCATCACATCATCGAAATCACGCTAGCTGATCCTCACATCAAGCCCCGTCCCGCTCACTCAGGCCCAAAAACACAACTCACTGACTGGCACCGGTTTCGATTAGACTTAGACGAGGTACATACGCCGACAGGTCTACACTCCTGGGTCAACGCCATACGTGAAATGAAATCGAAGCACACTAAAAATATCCCACGCACCCCTGAACACGCGTAAATAGACTCTAATCTGCTTAACCTTTGGAACAAACGACACAGACTAGTCCAAAAATGGAAGAAACAAAAAGGAAATCATGGCCTTCGCAAGGCCATCCAACAAATTACGCTAGGGGCTGATGAATACGCGCAACAACTCTGTACTGAAAACTGGCTTGAAACGTGTGACCAGCTAAATGGTCAACTCCACACTCCTAGGGTGTGGACAATCTTACGCACGCTTCTAGGACAGGGCTACACACGACACACAATGGACAAAATTATGATGCACTCTGGCAAGACGCGAGAACAGACAGCAGAATAAATTTTCCAAACGTTCTATCCCATCAGTCCGAGTACAGAGCAACTTCCTAGCTATCCACCCGAATCACTCGACCAAATGGACACCGGCATCAACAGCAACTTTACGGTAGGTGAGCTACATGCGGCCCTATCTTCACTCAAACGAGACACGGCTCCAGGCAAAGACGGCATTACATACACTACCCTCCGTAACCTCCCACTTCCACAATTAGAACAGCTTCTTGAATACATAAACACCGGATGGGAATCTGGCACCCTTCCACAAGAATGGCAAGCGGCCATGATAATCCCAATCCCGAAATCCGGCAAGCCCCCCAACTCTATTACCGACCTTCGTCCTATCTCCCTCACATCATGTGTAGGCAAATTAATGGAACACATGGCCCTCAACCGTCTCAATTGGCACATAGAAAGTAGTGACGCTCTCCCCTACACAATGACAGGCTTCCAATCACACGTCAGCACTCAGGACACCACGCTCCGAATCTCGGAGGATGTGTTCAAAAATCTTAGCCGAGTCCAAACTCGAACAATCGTGGGAGTAGACATACACAAAGCGTTCGATAACGTACCACATTCAGCCATCCTTACCAACCTTCTGACACTACAACCGGGCGCTCGCCTCTACAACTATATAAAAGCTTTCTTAACTGGTCGTTTTATACAAATCCAAATCAATGGAGAGCTTTGGACACCCCGAGCACTAACTACCGGCGTCCCTCAAGGTTCCATTCTTTCCCCCACTCTCTTTAATATTGCCCTATTTCACCTACCTGCCCAGCTCAATTCTTTATCACACCTGCAACACAACAATAATGCAGATGACATTACAATCTGGTGTTGTAAAGGATCCCTTGGACAATAGGAACACACGATTCAGTCAGGTCTGGATGTCTTTAAGAACCACCTGTGCAGTATCGGCCTCAAATGCTCTCCCACCAAATCCGAATTCATTGTAGTTACCAATCAAACAGGCCGTAAAGCAGAAGAGCAACGCGACAGCATTAAGCTCCACATTGACCACACCCCTATCCCTCGCCACTCTCACATCCGAATACTGGGATTCCTCCTACAGGACAATGGCAAGGCCCACGACGGATGGACACGATACTCCGGCAACTGAATCAGATTTACCACAAGCTAAGTAGAGTATCGTGCAGACAAAGAGGACTCAAGGAACAGGAGCTTCGCAGGATTATCGAGGCCCTTGTCTGCTCCCGTGTAGTGTACCAGCTTCCATATCTATCCATTACCAAGACTCAACTCTTCAAATTAGAAGCAGCGCTCCGAACATACACCAGACTAGCCCTAGGAGTACCACGATTCGCCGCAAATTGTCTAGTGGACTTGACTGGTCGTTTTAACACACTTGAAGAACGTACCACTATTTGCCGCCAAGCACATATTGCAAGGCTTCAAACATCCCCCCAAGGCCGCAAGCTCCTCGAGCATCAAGGCTACGACACCACCACCTTGCCTCCTTTTCCACCACCCCCACCCCCACCGTGGGAGTCCCTACCCCGCGTCGCAGTCATGCCCATACCTCAACATATGCATTCGGACAAACATGCTGCCCGACGCACACAACTAGTCGAACGGATAGACCGCGAGGCACCAAGAACGGATACGACATATTACTACACAGATGCCAGTCACAGTCCCAGCAGAAGCATAACGGCTATAGTGGGGCCTGGCTATGAGCATATTAATGAACACAGCAATGTCCCCACCCCATCCGCCGCGGAGACCCGAGCGGTTCTTGAAGCCATCACTCGACCTCACAATCCTACTCACCACATTTACATTCGAAAAGATAGCCAGGAAACATGCGGCAGTTTTCGTGACGGTGCGCTACCCGGACATATCCACAGCCTTTTGCAACGTCCCCTTGACACGCATCCCTCCCTCCATGTTACCCTGCAATAGATCCCCGGACATCAAGGCGTAGAGGAACACAACCGAGCTCATAAGCTCACCCGCGTTACGAAATTTCCGGGTCCTTCGTGCCTTTGGCCGCCCGACTATGATCCCAAGGAACACAGAAAACTCTTGCACAAGGAGCGTACACCCCTCCTAAGGGATCTACGCGCTAACACCGCCACAATTATCGCTCCACCCCAATCCCTCTCTCGGGAGGACAGCGCCATTCTCCGCAGACTTCAAACTAATTCGATCGTGACTCCCCTTTTTCGCCTTTCCGGACGCCAGGGTCTTTCCGGACGCCCGAAATGCCCCAACTGCGGCGAATATCGGTCTCTAGAGCACTGCCTGTGGCAATGCTCATACATTCAACCTACCCCCTATCCTCTCTTTCATTCCTATCCCCCAGTCTCCAACCTCACTCATGAACGGACTGGCTTAGTCCACCTACCGATGCCCATATTCTCCTGCCGGCACTCATTCAGCACGTGAAAAACGTGTTGGGTGAGGACTGGTAGGTGACCAAATACAACTGAGAGCCGGACCTTGGCGTATAAATAAAGAGAGCTGTTTCTCTCTTTCTCTTTCACTTCAAAAATGTCCTTCGCTTCAGCATGCTCGCTCAAGCAGAACGCGAACAGTAAATGTAAAATAAAAATAAAATTACAAAAAAGTCGAAAAGAAATCATTGTTAGCGTTTTGATAAAACGCTAAATGAGGTACACTATCTGTTCTTTTAACGGTTTCTTAGCGCTGGTGAGCAGATGCTGAATGATGATTAAACACCTTTTCTATATTTACAAAATCAGATCCCAGACTGCTGTGATTTTTCAACGTTTCGAAAAGTGAGCAAAGCACCCTCCATACGCGCGAACGTTGAGAATCGCACCGGCCAGAAGATTGTTGTTTACAAAATGCTGAGCTCTGAAAATCGCACTGCTAAGTATGCGATCTTCACAGCTCAGCACGCTCCTGTTCGTTGATTCCGAAAGCAAGCTAAGCACGCACCATAGTTATACGTACATGAGCTGAAAATGGCACCACAGTCAGAAGCCGTATTCTATCTACGACCGTGGCTCGTGCACAATCTAATGCTACACATTAAAGGCCTGCATCTAAAGTCTGAACTCAGTGGAGAAATGATTAAAAACAAAAGTTACGCTGCGAAACTGTATTACAACACGCCGCCGCGTATTCGTCGGAAAACGAATTTCATGCGACAAAAAGGCGATAACACCGCCAAAGCCAATACATGATGTCAGAACATCAATTGATCGAGCTTTCTATGCACATAAATGACGCACTTCCAAACGCTGAAAACCCGAGTGCACTACCAACGCACACCATTAGCAAATACGGAGTTCACAAAATACGCTCGAACGGTTTGAACGTGGTTCCAACCTCGGAGTCAGCTGGAAACCAGAGCCATTTCTCTGACTCGTGTCTCACGCCGGCATTTGACACCTGCCGGCTTTTGACCCCCGGCCTTCGGTCCGCCATTGGCGAAAGGCCCCTGGGGGATGCCGAGCGAACAAAATCTAGCCCGCCTAGATCGGCGGCGAACAACACGTGGCCCAAGCTCACCGCGGGCGCCCGACCTGCATGCGCAGCTGTGAGCATGCCACTTGTTTGTTCTGGAAAAATTCTGCGCCATCTATGAGGAAAGGGCTAAAGAAGAAATCGCGGGTGAATCCCGCTTAAGCTAGTGATAACATACACTCATAGACGAGGAGTAATGTGATGTTTTTTTTAGCACTGCTTGAATATTAATATTTGGCTATTAGCGTCGGCTTTGCTCGCACTTATTCTGAAACGAAGTACATGGCGAGGTAGTGTGCAATTCGAAACATGAGGCATAGTTACAACAAAAGACCTAATTCGGTTCTAAAGAGAAAGTGCCAGTGATGTACTGAATGGTTTGCCAATGTAGAAATATTCTGAATTATTATGTATTTATTTTCACAAGATGTTTTTATAAAAAAGAGGTTACATTAAGAATATAAAACAATATAAATACACTAAACAATATCATTCACGAAACAAACACATGATGGATGAGGAGTGTCCTTGCGCAATTTAGTAAAGTGTCTATTTGCTCAAATAAGCTTATCACATGTTCACAAATTATGGTAGGGGCTCAATGGGAAGATTAATACGCCGGGTTATTTTGTAAAATATATATTTGCAATCACGACTTTCTGATGAACTTACATGACAACATTAGAAGAGCCGCCTCTAGAAAAACGAAGAAGTCAACCAAAAACATGGCGTTGTCTTGAACACAAATTCAAAGAGACTTGCAGTAATGAGCGAAAAGGATTGATGTTATACGTTCGTCGCAATCGTATCTCAGATTTTTCCCTCCATTTTTTCAGACAAGAGGCGGATTTCTTTGCTTAGGTGATATTTAAAAAGGGCGCAAATGTCAGTTCCTCAAAAAAAAAAAAAGAAAAAGGAAAGATCTTTCCATTGTTCCGTTCGCCAACACCTGGTCCTTTTCTCCTAAAGGTCAACAGGCGAGTATTTCATTTTGTGGAAACAAGCAATGGTTTTTGTGTAGTATCTATAGAAAGGGCATAGTTTAAACAAAAATCAACGTCGAAATGCCCTTTTGAGCTTACAATTTACCTCGCGCGCCTCAACTCGGCAGATGCGTGCAGGATCTAAAGCACGAGGCCGGTTTAGGTCATTTATTCGTCGCGAGAGATTTTAAATATCTGATTCGGCGCTGCCTTCAGGCTGTGCTCTTGAGTGGCTGGCAGGCTGGCAGGAGTAATTACGCCGCGCCTTCGTAGGTATTCGTGGCGCCGCAGCGACTGGTCGCGCGGTCAGATGAAATTCTGCTTTCTCTTTTGGTTGAAGCAACAAAACTACGTTTTGCTTCAAGTCCGACCGAAGTTCACGCTACGATATCACTAAACAAATGAAGCAGCGCCAAAGGTGAATTACCACGGCGCTCGTCGTTTTCGAGGGTTTGTCCTCAACGGCTAGAGTGATAATCACGCACATAAAAAAGGGCGGGATGGCGGCGCATTGACCGTCTGTGCTTGGCTTAGACCGTGATAGCAAATGCACAAAGACGATGTGCGCCCTGACGGTGCACTTTTGGTACTGTTTGTTTGGCTTCCTAGAATTGCATGCGGTGGCTGCGGTCAAACGTAGAGTAAAACGAACTATAGAAGGGGAGTCGTTCTCCAATAAACCTCTGGCGCTGTGTCTTGTGCGCATCGATGCACTCATTATGTTGCAAAACCACCTTTGTAGGTAGATGCAAAACATACTCAGTGATGTCACTCCGCACTCCAGGTAAAAGCGCTCAATTTTGCACGCTTTCGTTTTCGTGCTATCACAGATGGTGCTTTGTTTACGAAGTGCAGCAATTGATGTTTGCACCCACTATAATGCGTCACGTACTGTACGTGCCTCGCCTCGTACAGTCAAGCTTTAAGAATACGGTGGAAAAGACAGGTGATATTCTCGCGGAAAAGTACCATCTTTTCCGCCTGAAGGTTCCCGAGGACCGGGACGCACGCGCTCCGCTGCTTCGAGTTTCATTTGGTAGTGACGTTACGTGGGGAGTGTTTGTTTTCTTTTTGCTTAACATTGCCATCCTGGCCGCAGTCGGTGTAACGTGCATGATAGTCGGCGATGTTGACGTGCTCGACGTTTGCATAGCAAATGCGGCGGATATCAGCTCGGTCTGGTCGAGCCTTGACCAAGTGGTACCGTTATAGCCATATATCGTTTGCGCCATGATTTTTAGGTGAAGCTAGCGGACGAATGGAATTGACCGATCTCACTAAGCGTTCCGTGCCTGCTTGGCGCCGTCATAACTGTAATGCACATGGGGATGGGCGCCACTGCACGAGATGACTCGTGTCATCTCGTGCAAGGCTGGCAGAAAGCTAGAGCGGATTTGTCTCGCGCGGTGAAAGACTACTGATCTCATGGTCCGTGCCGGCAGCGGCTGCGTGACGAAGCCAACTGGTCAGGTTGGTCTATTCTACACGGCCGAGAGAATCCTTACCAGCGCGTGTGGTTGGCCTGACGCATGCAATGACCTTCCGCCTTATAAATGAAGGTGTTAAAATATGCAGGGCTTCTTTAACAAAAACCCCCAATAAAAAAAAAAGGTCCGTCATTGATGTGATTGCCATTAACGAAAAGGTTCAATTGAGCTGGATAAGAAGGGCGATAATTATTTCTTGAGAGGGAGAGCAAGGGGGACAAAGGACAAATGTGGAGTTTTATGTTTCGTTTTGTCCGCCTGGTTCCCCTTCTTTGGCGATTATCGTCATTCTTGCCCCTCAATCTGTCCGTCTGTCCGTTTGTCCGTCTGTTCGTTTGTCCGTCTGTTCGTTTGTCCGTCTGTCCTTATATTTACCCGCTGAATTAAGTAGGGAAGACGACGTCACCTGACCTTACTTCACGTAACCTATGCAGCAATTTGGTTTCATGGCTATATTTTGCGGAAAGATTGACGTCACTTGACCTGACATCACGCGACGAACTTTCCAGCTGATTTTAGCAGGGAAATAAAAAAAAAACAATTGGTTATCCGCTCTCCGAAACGACTATTTAAAGACTTCTAAACCAAAGTTAACGGTCCATTTATTATAGAACTTTAATTCATTGCAACATACACAGCTACACGTCTTTTTAGTAGTGCACTACGTCAAAAAAATAGATCACATGAACAAATGCAGATATTTCAGAATTAAATGAAGAAGTCCATGCATTTTCTAAATGTTTGCATCCAAAAAATATAAACTTTAAGTGTATTTAGGTTGTGGAAAGCTGAAGGATAAACCAATTTTTACACGACTAGACCTTTGAGGAACATGTAATTATTATACACAGTTCAGCAGCGCTGTGCAATCAATAAGACGGCTGAACACCTTACGCAAAAACAAGAAATCACGCTACATCCGCCTATTACACGGGAGTGTAAGATAATAAGTTTACATATTTTTGATAGTCATAAAACACCTTAAAATGTAGGTAACAATCATAAAAGAGAAGCATTAAGTTTTTCTAACTCGCTCAATAGTGGAAATGTTTGTCTATGCTGTTCTATGAACTATGGAAACTCATGACGGCTTCTCAAAAAAATAACGAAATATAAAAAAGGACTGTGGATTTCTAGAATTGTTCGATATACGCCTTATGACACTAAGGGCCGGTTGCACCAACGCCGCTTAGCGCAAAGCGGAGCTTAGCCGGGAACCTAAACTAAGTTTCGGTTTCGTTCGGTTGCACCAAAATCGCTTATCGCTAAACCTAGCACTAAACTACGCTTATCGTAAGCGCTCAACATTGGGCGCTTTGCTTTTGGTTGTTTCTTAATCCTGGATTTAAAACATGGCGGCTGGTTTGTGGGGTTTGTGGCGGTCGACGCGGTGGACGAAATTGGTTGTACAAAGTGTTTTAGGCTACAACAGCGTGAGAGTCTCGACAGAATGACCTTCGATTGTGACAAGGATGCAAAATATTGTCGTGTAAAGTGTTTATCGACCCCTGTTTTCAAGCTGGCTCTCCACTCTCAGTGCGTGTTAGCCCTAACCGAGATACGTACGGAGCTGTGGGGCTCACGTCTGTCTTCACGTTGGTTATTCTGTCAACGAGCTTATTCGTATGTATACCTTACTGATCTTCGCATAACTGTAACGGATTGTTATTTACCAGCTTGTTTATTTCTACTTGCAACGGATATCCTTCAATCCGATGAGCGCGTTGAATAGTGGCAGTACTTGATCTCGGCGATCAGCTGATTGTCGACCCTTCTGCCGTTTGCATCAGATTGCGACACTTTTAAATTATAAAACAGCGAAAAGTCAATTTCTTTCGTTTTCTGAGTTTCGAGACAATCTTCAGTGAATTTTCCTTGTCTCGCGAGTAGAATCTTGGCTTCAGAAAACTGTATCGTTCCATAACCGTAACTTTTCTGGTGATCGCGCTTTTTAGGAATATTTTGCTTTATATCTTTCATTCGTGGCGACGACAACTTCTATTCGTGGCGACGACAACTCGACGACTTCTATTCGACGATTTCCGGGAATTTTCACAGCTGCCGTGGCGAGTTCGTCACTGTTTTGAACTTCATCGGTCTCAGGCATGACTTGATTTTAGTAGTCATCTTACCTGCCTACTTATTCTCGATGATGTTTTGTCTTCAGTGATGTAGCGAGGAGAGCGTCCTTCTCGCGTTCGGTGAGATTTGGAGCCCCCGATGGCTCCTTTATCTCAAAATGTGAGCACGAAAACTATTGTCACTGTCAAGATATTCTGTTATCAACCGATAATAAACACACAATCACAGATGTAAAGAGCATTCGTGTTTATTTAAAGCGTTGACTCCTGTTTTTGAAAGTTAAGCGAAAAAAATGATTGAATTTGGAGACCTTTAATTCGTTACTCACCGAAGAAATACAGCGAAAAGCAGACGCCGACGACGGCTACTGCAGCAGGTTTTTTGTTTACATCACGAGATTCCTCTCCGCCAATCGTATTCGTCCCTCTGAGCGTTCCCTAGTTCGCTCTGTTGGTCCCTACATTCCCTAGGCAAATCCAGCGTTTAGCTAGGGGCGCGTCTGTAAAGCCGGGTTAACGTTGGTGCAACCGGAATTTAAACCCGAGCTCGGTTTAGGGCGCTAAGCCGACTTAGGAAAGAGCCGTTTTGGGTTAAGGTAAGCGACGTTGGTGCAACCGGCCCTAAGAACACTTAGGGCCGGTTGCACCAACGCCGCTTAGCGCAAAGCAGAGCTTAGCCGGGAACCTAAGCTAAGTTTCGGTTTCGTTCGGTTGCACCAAAATCGCTTATCGCTAAACCTAGCACTAAACTACGCTTATCGTAAGCGCTCAACATTGGGCGCTTTGCTTTTGGTTGTTTCTTAATCCTGGCTTTAAAACATGGCGGCTGGTTTGTGGCGGTCGACGCGGTGAACGAAATTGGTTGTACAAAGTGTTTTAGGCTACGACAGCGTGAGAGTCTCGACAGAATGGCCTTCGATTGTGACAAGGATGCAAAATATTGTCGCGTGAAGTGTTTATCGACCCCTGTTTTCAAGCTGGATCTCCACTCTCAGTGCGTGTTAGCCCTAACCGAGATACGTACGGAGCTGTGGGGCTCACGTCTGTCTTCACGTTGGTTATTCTGTCAACGAGCTTATTCGTATGTATACCTTACTGATTTTCGCGTAACTGTAACGTATTGTTATTTACCAGCTTGTTTATTTCTACTTGCAACGCATATCCTTCAATCCGATGAGCGCGTTGAATAGTGGCAGTACATGATCTCGGCGATCAGCTGATTGTCGACCCTTCTGCCGCTTGCATCAGATTGCGGCGCTTTTAGGTTATAAAACAGCGAAAAGTCAATTTCTTTTGTTTTCTGAGTTTCGAGACAATCTTCAGTGAATTTTCCTTGTCTCGCGAGTAGAATCTTGGCTTCAGAAAACTGTATCGTTCCATAACCGTAACTTTTCTGGTGATCGCGCTTTTTAGGAATATTTTGCTTTATATATTTCATTCGTTGCGACGACAACTTCTATTCGTGGCGACGACAACTCAACGACTTCTATTCGACGATTTCAGGGCATTTTCGCAGCTGCCGTGGCGAGTTCGTCACCGTTTTGAACTTCATCGGTCTCAGGCATGACTTGATTTTAGTAGTCATCTTACCTGCCTACTTATTCTCGATGATGTTTTGTCTTCAGCGATGTAGCGAGTAGAGCGTCCTTCTCGCGTTCGGTGAGATTTGGGGCCCCCGATGGCTCCTTTATCTCAAAATGTGAGCACGAAAACTACTGTCACTGTCAAAATATTCTGTTATCAACCGATAATAAACACACAATCACAGATGTAAAGAGCATTTGTGTTTATTTAAAGCGTTGACTCCTGTT
Source organism: Ixodes persulcatus (assembly GCA_013358835.2). Classification (NCBI taxonomy): domain Eukaryota; kingdom Metazoa; phylum Arthropoda; class Arachnida; order Ixodida; family Ixodidae; genus Ixodes; species Ixodes persulcatus. The sequence continues at coordinate 10,377 of JABSTQ010001678.1, read as the reverse complement.
TTTGAAAGTTAAGCGAAAAAAATGATTGAATTTGGAGACCTTTAATTCGTTACTCACCGAAGAAATACAGCGAAAAGCAGACGGCGACGACGGCTACTACAGCAGGTTTTTTGTTTACATACGAGATTCCTCTCCGCCAATCGTATTCGTCCCTCTGAGCGTTCCCTAGTTCGCTCTGTTTGTCCCTACATTCCCTAGGCAAATCCAGCGTTTAGCTAGGGGCGCGTCTGTAAAGCCGGGTTAACGTTGGTGCAACCGGAATTTAAACCCGTGCTTACCCGAGCTCGGTTTAGGGCGCTAAGCCGACTTAGGAAAGAGCCGCTTTGGGTTAAGGTAAGCGACGTTGGTGCAACCGGCCCTTAGAGACGATCTAACCATTTTGTGATAATCATGATTAAAAAATGTCACTGTCTAAATATACACTCATATCCTTAATTGGAGACACGAGGCTAATAAGCGTAGTTTCCAAAGCACAACAGTATTGCAAACCTCACGCTTTCCGCTGACCGAAAAACTAGTCCTCGATTCGTTCAATTCAATTCCATTAAAGTTCAAAGCGGATTCTCTACTGAACCAGTAAAAACAAAGCAAATGCCGCGAAGACACTTGCTGGCAGACGACATAAAAACTCCAAGTGGCAACATGGGCTGTCACTGAATTTCTATTGCCCAATTACAAAGCAAATAGCAAGACATGAATGAATTTCACTTTAACAACCTTGGTATTCACTTGCCTGGCGAGTCAAATCAGGGATTCTGTAGAGTACCTTTTTCAAACACGAGATATACAGTGAAATCCTGGTATAACGATGTTGTGAAAACCCGAAAATGGAATCGTTATAAAAGATTACCGTTGTATCCGGACTAGAAACTGATCGTGTTAAAACTACGAACCTTAGAAACTGATCTTTATAAGCAGTACATCGTTATATGTGGTATCATTATAAGACGATCGCAATTTAATAACTTAAGCTCGCTATGATTTCAAGTAGATGTCTGCGGAAACAACCCTAATTGACGTAAAAGACCACCATTCTTGGAAATATGGAGAAGACAAAATTGTTCATATTTTGTTTTCGTTGAGGGTTAAAAAAGAATCGCACACTGTGATTATTTATGTTAAAATATTTAATTATAAAGTGTATGAGCAGCGCAAAACATTAATTAAAACCGATTGTACAGATAGTTGCCAATATATGCGCGTAAAGTGTAAGCCATATAGAAAAATGATAATGCAAAAGCTTGCTCCTCCAAGTTTTATTTTGCTGCTGCTCCTACTATATATGTTTGTATCTGACGTAACAAGAAAACCGGGCTTCCCTGAAAAAAAAAAATGTACCCACACGAGAAATGTTTTGTTTATTATTTTTGCTCGTGTGACGAAAAGGCGCATAGTGAAAAAGGCACATTTTCTTTCTAAAACACTTCATTCTAAATCTTTTGAAAGTATTAAGATCAGTAAAAATCAAACATTTAAGTTCAAATAATAGTCAAACTATACGATTTTACGCTATGAAATTAAGGTGTCGACAGTACTATCGGTGTAAGATTTGAAGAGAAGCTGCTGACGCAAGTAGCAAAGCAATACTTTTGGAAGTGCGGTTTACTGAGGACCATTTATGGTTGACCTTTGCAAATAGGCTCATTGATGATTTATCCCCAGTAATTGAAGTAGTTTATAAAATGCAAGAGAAATATTATCTATTTGGAATGAAAGGATGTTATACTATACTTTATTTTACTCAGAAATGAATTGCAACATTTTGGTTTGTGAAACAATGAAAATATTTAACTGGAAAAAGTGTATTTTCTGGCAGAAGAAATAGTTACATATGTGGGAAACATTATAGGGAAGAAAAAAATGACATTTTGTCAGGAGCAACCTTTTATTAAAAATAATATTTTCAAGTATGGTATTTTGTGTCGAAGTATCACAATGGATACACGGAAACAGATTCTCTATCACAATAAGAGACAGCCTGAGTTAGTTTGCGTTTCAAGATATAAAGCGAAAGATGCTCATAATAATAACTTTGGTCGCTAAGTTCAAAGGTCTAGGTAGATAAACCCTTCAAAAGCAGATAGGTAAGTGTACCCTGCTATTTTTTTTATGTAATTTAAAGTTTTGATTGCAAGATGATGCTCGTGGAAAGTGAAGTTGTCATGTTTAGCGTATCCTAAGGTTCAAATAGAACTACGATTGTTTTAGGTAATTTATATGCAAATACGTTTTTTGTAATGCCCAAAGCCGAATAACACAGAGTGTTGAGTATTTCTTATATTCCAAGGTTCGGCTTGTTGGGTGCGAGTGGAGTGTCAGTTATGTCACCGCGCTCTGCGAGTGTAATTGCCAGTAATTGTCTTTACACGACAAGCTATTTTATGTGCGTGATTTATTTTAAATTCTTGATTGATTCAAGCATCAAGTTCTGATCAACTGTCATGTTCGTACGTATAACGGGGTATTCATTGAACAGTTAATTTAGTAGTGCGTTGGGCACTGGTGAGCTGAAGAGGGACGCCAGCGGTTGGATTTCTAAATTGTAAATATTATCGAGGCAATATGGGTACATTTATAACTACATATATCCGTGCCGCAAATACCGTAAATCTTAAAAACGTTCTTTTTTCAGGTCAACGAAATATCGGTGTGAACTTAAATAGCGAGGTAGTAATTCGTAAGCCTCCTTAAAGCTAGATGAAAGCTTGAGGGACGCCATGATGTTGCAAAAGTAGAGCTAAGTAATTTATAAAATAACTTTCGTACTATTTGATTAATCTTTTAAATCATTATAAAAAATTTTATCGAGATAATTCGAGCACTGAGTAAGGACAAGTCGGACGAACAAAACAATAGTAAACTGGGCTGTCTTGCTAGAAACAGCGTCTCAGCTGAGACGGGGGGGAAAGAAAGCACTGTCAAAGCCAGCGTACGAGCTGAACGGGACTCAAACCTCGACTCAAGACGCTCACGCGTGCCAGCCTTCACAGTGCGTTCTTTCACGCAGTCTCAGCTGAGACACTGATTCCAGCAAGCCGGCCCCGGTGTCGTACCTGCGCATCTATTTATTTTAGAAGGCAGTACTAATTGTTTTTACATACAAAATAACGAAAATTAATTTACTGGAAAAGAGAGTTTGTAATGTGGAAAAGTAAACATCAAAACGTCGGTAGGCCTTTCCGAGATTTCATACTTGAAGAGCAACTAAGCCGATTAATCGAATAGTTAATTAAAGGGCGGCGATTAATAATGAAGCTACGTTTTATTTTGATATTCATTATTGACAAGCGTAAGGGAGAACTCAGGGCCTGTGAAACCCTTCACCTGAATCCAAACCCCACTTCTGTCTTTTTCAGAATCCTGTGGCCAGGCCCCTGCGTGGAATCCTTTTGCCGAGCCCTTTGTCCAGCCCTTCGCCCAGCCCTCTGCCCTGTCCACTACCGAGCATGCCGCCGACCCTGCCGCCGAGTCTGCCTAGGCCCCCCTGGTTGCACAATTTTCTAAACCTTTTTAATCGATTTAAATAAAGTATGAACTGTCAAGCGTTATGAACAATTCATCTGCTTGCATTAATGATTTCTAAAGTGTCCAAATATGGGAAATTTGCTGCATTTATTAGATTTTAGTATCAGAAAGAACACAGTGCTTGAAGAAAAATGGCAAGGGACTTGCTTTGTTCTCCGCACTGTGTTGGTCATGCTGGTTACAACACTGGCTGAAAAATGAAATCCAATACTGGCATAGACAATGGATGCAAAAAATAGCCAGTGTATTAGACTGGATTTCAATATTGGAATAGCCAATATTTAAGCCAATGTTGGAAGAGCCAGTGTGTAAGGCGCTGGATGCCAATGTTGGTTCAGCCAACGGTGAAACATCTATGCCAATATTGGATCAAAAAAGCGCAAACCACATTGGTACAACGTGGGCTTGAACGTTGGCACACCTTTAGTCCGAGATTGGCATCAATCTTCGACCACCATTGGATCGGGTGGCTTTTTCGAAAATGCCAGCGTCAGACCAATATTGGAACCATTTTTTGCCAACATTGGGCCAACGGGTGTCCACCAACGGTGTGCTGCCTGGGGTCGAGCTGCGCTGGTGGCTTACTGTCTTGCTGAGGTGGCGAGGATACTTCAGCAATCGCGGTGATTTCGGCGGAGACTTGGAGTGCTTCGACATTGCCCAGAGTGGCACCTTTCGTGAGGTGTTGGGCTTCTTGTCTGAAGTTCGTCATCAGAACCGCAGTGCGTTTATTCTGAAGTTCAGTTAGCGCCTTTGCGACGCCTATTCCTCTTCCCAGGAGCAACTGAACGTTGCCGTCCGGAACAACTTCGCAGAAGGTAGCTGCGTCTGTCACGACGGGTACAACAAGGTTCACGTGGTCGTTAGCGACTCAGACGGCAAGAGACATTGTGTGGGGTTCCTCTGGAGGCAGAACAGGTGTCCGCAGCGTCAATTTGTTTTCACCAAGGTCGACGACGGCGCCGTATTCACACACAGGTAGTTCATGCCGAATATGACGTCTCTGGCACAGTCTTGTAGAATGACGAATTTTACAGAACATGTCTCACCATGAATCTTGACCCGATCAGTGCATCTCCCGATGGGTGTGATTAGCTGCCTTCGGGCGGTTTGTATTTTAGGTCCATCCCACGGCGTTGACACTTTTCTCAGGATCAAACGCTGAGGCGAGACTGACTCCGGTCCCTTATGTACACGCGTGGGCTTCTGGAACATTCGGCGTAGAACGTTCGGCGCTTAGAACATTCGGAACTCGATCAGACGATAATGTTCCTGAATTTACGAGGAAGTCAAGTTGAAATAATAAATAAAAGAAGATTCCACTGACTGGAATCGAATCTAAACTTTCCGCACGACAGCCAAGCGCTGTAACCATTCGGCCAAGCACGCGCTCACTCTGCGACGCGCGTGGCAATATAGCTAGCAACCATGATTTTAAGCCCCAAGATGGGTAAGCGTAGTTACCCTGAAGCGTAGCTTATTCAGGGACACTAGGCCCACCGATACGACACCGCCAGGAAGGTTACATAATTTTCGGCTAGCTTACATTCGCGAAAGCTTCTTATCCTGTTTTGGCTTGCTTGGTTCTAAAGTAAATGTATATGGTCACGTTCCCCGACTGTGTTGATTCGAATCCAGCGCGCACACCAGATCAGCCGGGAAAACAACAAAAGCATTGAAAATGCACGGCCGCGGTATTTGCCATTTTTAATATTTTACCACCCGGAACTTGAGCTATTATCAAACAGACCTCAACATTAGTTCGAAAATACCTTCGTATGCCCAATTTCAGGTACTTTCGAATTGTAATTCGAATTTCGCAAGGCTTGACAATATGTTATTCCTTCAGATCGCTCCTGGTATTTTTATTTTAATAAGAAACAAAGACAACAACGACATCAACAACATCAACAACAACAAAAACAACAGAGCAAAAACAGAAAAGCAACAACAACAACAACAAACACCACCACCAAACACCACCACCACCACCGCCACCGCCACCGCCACTGCCACCACCACCACCATCACCACCACCACCACCACCACCACCACCACCACCACCACCACCACCACCACTACAACAACAACAACAACAACAACAACAACAACAACAACAATAACAAAAAGAATAACAACAACAGCAACAAGAGCAATTATATTTAAAGCACATCACGGGTATCACCAGGATCTTCGCACGGCTTTTGTATGCTAAATAATTCACTTTGTGAATCAGCACTTTCGCCAACCGTCAATGATGTTGTCTGCGTTCCTTGGTGTCTAGCTTTAAACAAAGAAAACAAAATGGAATTGATGGCATATCGATAAGAATTCTAAGACACAATTTTGCGGGTTTAACTGCTGTTTTTTTATTGGAGGTAAATGGCTTCATAACGAACGGTGTAATTCCAAGATCCCTAAAAACTGCAGTTGTTCAACCTTTACTCAATAAGTTCAAAAAGAAAAAAAAATATGAAAACTAAAAACCAATCTCCATATTGCCTGCCATAAGTCGAAGTCTGGAAAAGCGCTTGCTAATTACTATGTCAGGATTCCTCAACAAGTTCTCAGTAATTTTATCAAGGCAGTTCGGCTTTGTACAGGGTCTTGGAAATCTTTCACTGTGAGAACCTGTTTCCGACCTGCTCTTTACTGTTTCTGACAATACTCTCTACAACTGCGCCCTACCTTTAGATGCCTATAAAGCTTCTGACTCGTTCGACCATTGTATATTGCTTCAGAAATTCCGCAAGCTCAGATTTGGGGGCAATTTTCACGCCCTTCTTACAAATTATCTCACTAATCGTCTGCAGGATCATGATCTAGAAGATATACACATCAGTACAGAGGTGTCTCTTACCTGCGGCGTTCCGGAAGGATCCACAATCTTCCACTTACTGTATTATATTTATGTGAATGATATTCTAGAAAACGTCCTAAAGTGTAATATTTTTTTTTCTTCAAATACGTGTATAATACAGTTTTAGTCGCGTGTCACACCGGCTACACAAAGTCCGCTCAAATGCCACAACAAACTTTTTTCACAACTATCAACTGGTTTCATCACAACTGTTTCAAGAATAACTCCTCAAAAACTAGTTTAGTGTGCTTTAGAAATTCTTTATAACAAACTGTGATTAGCATTCCTCAGTTCATTTATACGTCTGTTGTGCTTCTTGTTCCTGTACGGCGGTTTCTTATTTTAATGCAGTTAAATACCTGGGCGTTTATGTTTACAGTGACGTTGCTTGGAACACCCGCCTGATCTATTTGTAGCAAACTCAGAAGTACTGCCTAGCTTTTGGAAACCATTAGACGTCTTTCCCGATCTGCAAGCGCTGAGCTATTGACAGCAGTCTTACATAAGGTGTTTTAAGATACGGGATTACTATTCTTGCGAATTGCTCCAAGAAATGGCAGGTACGAATCGATAATATTCTGCCGACCTACTGAAGAACGTGGCGTAAAACTGTGATTTTGTCAGAATGCGGAAGTATTTTTAAGTATCTTGGTTTACCCTCCTTCCAGAAATTGTTCGTGAATTTAGTAATTTCGTGCTATTTTCGGACGGAGGATTAAAAAAAAAAAGAGCATTTATGTCATCTCGAGTTTTCAAAGATAGTCCTCGCTATGCTCTGTCTCGTTCCTATACTCGCTACGGACAATCTACTCGTGCTATTTATGACCCGAAAGCATTTAATTCACTTCCTGGTGAAATTTTTGCGCGTACCCCAAACAATCATCCAAACAGATTTCTCATTGACTGGACTCTACCTTAGCTACTCGAGAATGTTTTCTCACCTTTACTTTCACAACTTTGTCGGAACATTTATATTTGACCTGTATATATCTCTATAGTGTTTCCACAGCTTCAATATGATTGACTATCTCTATCCCTGGCATGAACAAAGTTACTGCCTGCCCCCGTCCCCCCCCCCCCCCCCCCCCCCCGGGGCCGGACAACTATGATTGTCTATCTGTGTTCGTTTGTTAACTAATTACATACATTGTAACTTACCGCCTCTCCCATAGGTCCCACAAGCCTACTAATGGAATAACGACTTCAAAACACTTCGACCTAATATGTGAAAACTGCGAATGGTGTCGCGGTTTCTTGTTGCTACATGTAACACCCGGTATAGGAAGAACCTACGGTCGTTCAATCTGCCTCAAATTTTTTTAAATTTAATTACTTATACTTTCTCTACCTTCAGTTCCAGAAAAATAGCTTAGGAAAGCGCTTTGCTTTTCTAAGCTTTTTCTGGAGTGATGGTGTCAATTACAAATCTGTACTTCCTTTTTTGATATCTGTGATTTTGTAAATTCTTGATTTATTTATATGCACGAGAGGCTCAGACTTCTCCTGGAAGTGTCTTGCAACTTGAGACTTTTTTTAATGATAATAAGTGGTGGTAACTGAAAGTACTAATTAGTATTTTATATTCAGTTATATTTTTTCTTGTTTCTTTTTTGTACTGAGAGCCCAAGGCTTCAGCTGGATCCGTTAAAAAGCTGATGAACTCGACAATTTTTTTTTGTTTTCATATTTATGTTTTGCTTGTGTCTGTGTCATACTTATTTTGATATCTCCACAATCGCTTTTTTTCTACAAGCCCTTGAATGCTTTGACGAACTTGCGTTTTACCGTAAATATGTTGCTCTTTCTCAAATAAATTATGATTATAATTATTACTATTATTAATATTATATTAATATTATTACGATTATTGATATAATAATATTATTATCATTGTTATCTTCGTGGTTTTTCTTTCACGTACCAATTATTATTATTATTATATTATTAATCGTACTCAGGGTTGGGCAGTATCGCGATAGTTGTTTAGAAAAACATTTCGCATCTGTAACGCGATACATTTCTTTTCTCAAGTATATGTATTCCTGTATCGAAATACATTTGAAATGTTTCTTTGTGTCGCGATACAATCAGGAGGAAAAGTATTTCGTTACATTTCTTGGAAAATACTCCCCCCCCCCCCCCCCCCCCCCCCCGGGCCCGAAAAAAAACACGAAAAAACAAGACCGAACGCTTTTTCTATCTCCTTTTGAGGGCACTTGCAGGGTCAAGGAGATGCTGGGGCATTGTTACTATGCTGACCAAGGTTCCTTCCGATTCTTCAAACTATTTTTCTATGCGTCCTCTTCTCTATTCTGAAAAGTGTGGCGTAGTCGGGGACTCGAACCAGGGGGCGTGCCAAGAGTGGAGTCAAAGCGGCTTTTGCCGCAGGTCCTTAGGTAGGGATTTCTTGAGTCATTGTTTGCTGTCATCCAGTGCACACAGCTAACCGTCTCTCTTGCCTTAGTGGACATGGTACACCCAGTGGCAAAGCTGAGTCACAGTCCATTGACGCTCGAGCCTGGCGGTGGTTGACTTGAAATAGTACGAAGACTAACGCAGTGAAGTTCAATACATATCCGAATGCGTGTGCGCCCGTGAAATTGCACGGCTTAAGGGTACGTCATCAGCCGACGTGAACGTGACCCGCTGCTCTGGTGATTCGAAACCCAGGAAGGAGGTCAGACGTGGCCTCGCTGTGCCGACCCAGACTTGGTACACCTCCGACTTGTCTTGACCGCGCAGTTTCTCGGAGAGCTCGCACCTGTGCCGGCAATATCAGGTTGCAATCCACGAGGTCTCTGTTTGGAAGATGCTAGGCGAAACTTCAGGACTGCAATCCATGCGTCGAGGGCGGAGGGTCGGCACAAAAGACCTTCACAACAGGGATGCCACCGTATCGTTTGTTTGCAAACATAACAAAAGATAACACATGTCTTCCAGGATGCTTTAGGTGGTCCACTATTTTCAAAAATTCAAGATGACACTGCCTGCACCTTCTGCAACGAGATAACCTACAACGAAAGTACGTATTGTCCTTTCATACAGCAGCGTGGTAAAGTTTCATGTTCAAGGCCACACCAACAAATAAAGAACACCAGTTCATTCTACCGTGACGTCATGTGATCAATGTTGACAGGGGCGTCCTCATGGGACAGGGGCGTGGTGACGTTTTGATGGGATTTAGGATGACTGAATTTATTAAGAGGTCGAAGTCTTTCACATCACTCGTCAGACAGACAAGATGTCACGGAAGGGAACGGGGTCAATCCTTGATGGAAGGTTATTTTGAGCCCATTTAAGTCTTCTCGTGTCCGAAACCCCTACCTTAGAGGCAAAGTGCCAAGCCTACGGGAAAGTAATTTCGGGATCAAAAACTTCCACTTTAAACTTCAAGCTTCATCTCGGTTGGCGTCTCAAACAAATTTGAAAATGTATTGCAGCATCAGCATTTCTGTATTTGTATTTCTGCCCTCCCTAAAATGTATTCATTTATTTGTATTTCCAAAGATTTTTGGCCTCTATTTAAAATGTATTTCTGATACGTATCGCGATACAATTTTTACAGATATATTTTGGTATGAGTTTTTTATCTACTATTTTAGTGTATTTGTATTTCCAAATACATTTTTTAGTATTTCTGCTCAACCCTGTTCGTACTGCATATGAATCGTTTGCTACATTTGTTATATTGTTAATTTCACTGCCAACTGTATGGGCGCTTGGCGTCGTTTGGCCTTAAGGCCGAGAGCTTCGACTATCGCGGCTTTTATTCTCAGCCCCATCATTACATGTAATGGGAGTGGAAATAAAGCTTCTTCTTATTATTATTATTATTATTATTATTATTATTATTATTATTATTATTATTATTATTATTATTATTATTATTATTATTAAATTCCCCTCCTGGTTTTCTCCGTATTTAAAGAAGTTGCTGAAGAAAAAAAGCTTCTCTCACCGCAAATTTAAAAAGACTGGTAGTCTCAGGTGGG
>JABSTQ010001677.1:7500-27081 GCA_013358835.2 Ixodes persulcatus | reverse complement strand
TGCGATCTATCTGCAGGCCATATGGGGATACTTAAAGGGCAGCCTCGATCTCGGTCGTATTATTTAATTAAACGTGCAAAGGTTTGATACTGATACATCATGTAACGACCACCCTACACAAAAGTTTGAATTAAGTTGATGGCACAAGTAAAACCTTCCACTGTATAAGTCTCTATGTATTGCAACTCTTCCTTATGCTTGGCATAAATTATCGGTAACTATAAAGTGTAAGTTACCTGGCCTATTTTCCTAATGGTGGCAAGGAACCTGAAACTACAGGAGTGGTTAGGAGTATTTTAGAAAGCTGGATTACGTGTTTATATCGTTGTAATAGTTATTGTGGTAAAGGCGACTACTTAGGTTGAAATTCCGAACCGCTTAGAGTAGCTTCGGTAACAAAAATTGTGCTGTACTGACCACAGTGATGCAGAGGGCCTGTTGAAAGCGGTATAATGCCGTAGAGTTTATTGGATAGTTGTGGCGTTTCTGAGGAACAAAATTTAATTTTTACATAAAGCCCACACATCATACAATTAAGTTTCCATTAGCTATGCTGCAGACAAACATGGTGCTAACATATTTAATCTTCAAAATTTGGGGCAAAATGCATTTGAACCGCAAGTACAACGCATGAAGATGCGTTAATGGGAAGCTTTCTTTTTCCATCGAAACCAATAGAGAAGCCAACTCTTTTTGAGACTGCCTTGTTGTTATGAAATAGTCTTAAAATCATACACGGCTTTGTCAGGCGTATGTAATTAAACGCACCGCAAGGCATAGAACAACGATGTCAAAGGCACATTGACTAATCGTTCAGACGTTTGCATGGTTAAAAAGGATTTGCAGTTCATAAAATATGTTTCCCCACACAGTGTGTGATACTGAGAGAGGAAAAGTGTGGTACATGAGAATGCATTTTATAGTTCGTTGCTCTTGCAAAACACATGCAAATCAGATAATCATAGAGTGAGGCCTCGCACATAGCACCATGCAAGCATACAGCTGCACGGTGCACTCACTGTGAAATGGTTTTGCCGACCGATGTTCTCTAGCAGACGACCCAGCAGTGTAGAGTGACGTGACAAGTGCAGGTGAAGATAGGAGAGACTCGTCAGCCTCAGCGCGCATCAATGTTTGCGGAGTATTGCAGCAGACAAACCTGATAGTACCCCGCACACGCTTTGTGGCGTTTCAGCTCATATTGGAGTGACAGTACAGGATAGTGGGAATGGTTCAGTAAGAGAAGTGGGTACATCTCGTAGTATGCTTTGCATGTTATATTTGTCAATTTAGAATTGACTAAGTCTTGATATATTGATTGTAACATGTCATAGCATCAGTAAACCTGAGATGCAAGGGGACAGAGAGGAGATAAAAAAAAGAGGGACAACACATACACCATCTTGTTCAGTGTTGTCACTCTTTTTTGTGTGTCTTCTCTTTTCTGTCTTCCTGTGCCTAAGATTTAGTAATGTTCGAAATTCACGGTCTTGCCTGTTCCCTGATATGTTACAATATCTGCTATGTTACAAGTGAAGAGAGATGCCTAAATTGTTGCCATAGCACCCTATTTACAATAGCACACGATAGCGTTTTAAATGTTTGGGATGTGCATGTATGTTGCCGTGACGAAAATTGTATAAATTATAGGAGGCATGTTGTCTCTGAAATGTTGTTTTATAAACTTTACTGTAACTTACTTAATGCAGCATAAAATACCCCAGGTTAACTTCTTTGCCTTCCTTCTTCCTTCTAATGCAGCAGTAGTCACTACTAACCATTCATGTTTTCAACTTTCTGGGACACATGACACATCATTTCGATGCATTTCTACTACCTGCCTTTGTGATAGGCAAAATATTTGCCTTACTTTTTTATCTCTGCCATTCTATGTGCCATAAAATGCTGAGCATGTGCTCATATCGCAATAGGTGCCCACCCCCCACTTGTGAACATTTAAAAAGTGATTAAGAACATATCAAGCACCCAGGCCAGCAATCTTCTGAATGTATTGAGTGAAACAAGGCGCTCCTCCGCATCAACCCCATTTCCCAGTGCGCTGGTGCAGAGCGTTGAAGCTTTTCATGCACACCCCGGTAAGAAGCAATGAAGCTTCCCACGAGAGTGCCAGCACAAAGCTGGCTGGATGCAAGCGGTGCAACTGCTTTCAGAAAATCCCACCAGACCACAAGACTGCTCCTGCACCGTTCTGTTGCACCGTTTTGACTTTCAGCTCTGGAACCTGCAAAATGCCCATTCCATATTTTTTACAATTATCTCCAACCATTTGATGAGCGCTTTCTCAATATTTTACGGCACATAGCTTCTGGTAGGAATGCCAGTTTCTTTGTCTTAAAAACCAGCTGGTTGAGTACCTGCAAAACCCTTGAAAACCCATGGACAAACTTGGGGATTATGATTCTAACCCATAGTTCATAAAGCAATTGTGGTAAGATTTGTTTGTTATACCAAGAGCACAATAACAGTGATCTTGGGAAGCTGTCTTAACCACATATTTTGATTTCATACATGCATGACATGCCATTTACTGCAAAATTAACAGGACACCTGAGCATGGTAAGTCATCTTGAGTATTTATCATTTTTCTGTTCTTTTTGGGATGAGTTTTGAGTGGAATCCCCTTGCTTGAAAGGGAACAGTATAAGGCTTAAAATTTCACTGTTAATTATTTTTCAGTAAGTTTTAATACATTTTAAATAAAATTTTTATTACTAATAAAAGACACAGGAGTTGTTTATACTAACACTTCTTTTTACTGTAGGCTGCAAGTCTGCAAGCAAATATCAAAACTTACCAATTTTAAATTAAGGAGTGCACAAATCATTCTTCTTTAAGAAGCTTAAAGGGTTTACGGAAGATTGGTTCTCCGATAACTGAAACTGCCTCACACTCTTTATAATAAAATGTCATGCTTTTGCTTTAACATATGTGGTACTCCAGTTTCCCTTCTAATCTGTGGTACATGCCTTAATGCTTTCTATAACTCTAAGGGAATGTCTGGATCACCAAGGGGAGAAAGGTAATGTACTCCAAAATTTGTAAACAGGCAACAGGCTCTCAGAATTCATTGTTAAAGGTTTGCCTCTTGTCGCCAGATTTAAAAAAAACGAAATGTGCACAAGAAGTTGTGCCGATAATGGTAGAAGGGTGGCATAGTAATTCCGTAAACACAATATTTAGGAGGTGCATCCACCAAGGACAGGCTGTCGATATAATTGAGCATCCAAAAGAACAATGTTATTCTTCTATGTATCATCATTGGTGCAATTTCCTGCGCTCTTTCCAGCTCGCCATTTGACCGTTCACCAACAAAGTTGCTCTGCTCTCTCTCTGAAAGCATGTTTTATACCTTTTGTGAGTGACTCTCGAAATAAATCTGCATACTGGTAGCTGTGTGTGTTTCTTTTAATGTAGCACCACATTATAATTCGTTGGGAGTAGTTTATAGTAGACTCCGTGACTAATGAAAGAGAAGTTTAGGCATACTAAGATGTGATTCTCGGTATAGTGGGCACACCTCTGTAAGGCAGATTTTTTTTAAAAGCCAGGAGTGCAAGTTTTATGGAGGTGCTAATAAAACATTTGGCACTATGCATGTGTTGCTGAAAAATTACCCGCCCATTCACCTCGTTTGGACAGAAGGTAAACATAAAAGGTAAATAAAAAATGATCACACTGACGGACTGCCAGCACATCTAAGCAAAAGTTTTGCAGCAGGTGAGTAAGGCACGGGCACAAAAAAGGTATGTGGACACGAAACTTTGCGCACATGCCTGTCTGCCCGAACATAACTACATTTTAGGTCTCGTATGGAAAGATTTATGCTCTGCTCATATAAAAACGTATTTCACCGAAGTGCCTTTTGCTTCTTTGATCAGTAGGGCTGGAATACTATTTATGCTGATTTATGCTTCTTTGCCAGAGTAGGGCTGGAATACGAATTTTCAGTCCCAAATTCTCTACTCCGAGAAATTCAGAGATCGCATGTGAAAATAGCAGCAGTACCGAAAAGCCAGATTGAGTGTTGTAGCTCGTAGAGCCTGGGATGGTATTCATTTGACCACATAGGCAACTGCAGACAAGAAAGACATCCAACTAAATATGATAACTGTTCAGGTAAACTCCAATTAGACTTTTTTTATTACAGCAACAAATTGAGATACATATTCCAGTGCTTGCATCACCTATAAGTATTTCTCTTCCTATAATTAAACCTGTAACCAATCTAGTGTAAATACACTATGACAGCCACCTGGTTCGGGCCTCCGGCCTACATGCTCTACCCCCGTCTCTCCTGAGCAAAAGAAATTACATTTTCAAATTAACTGATGTCACCCAGATGTTAAAGTAGTGGTTCGAAAATAGTTACTGGTGCTCTGCTTCCTCTATGCACTGGTCCAAATGAAAGTTGTCTTTGTACTAAACGATCGAGTGACTTTACATGACGCGAACTTGGTGTAAAAGGCAACCTCCACTGGACAAAACCGCAACACCCGGGGATCTTCATCTCGATCTAGCTTCTTTACTCCCGGTGTGGTAGCGGAGTCCGCTAAGCATATTTCCGGGGCAGAAATTATTAAAGTGGTGGAGAAACCAGATGTTCCCTCGCCCCCTTCAAAGGTTACGGTATCAAACAAGCCGCTTGTGTGGCTCAGAGGTGTAGCTTCTTTTCCGGCGCCGCTCATCGAGGCTCTGATCGATGCGTCCACCACTTCGGTCCACGACGAACACTCGAGCAGCGCAGGTGGGTACAAAAGCGAGGTGCTCGCCCTCGCAGGATAGCATGATACCGCTAGCTTCCGCCGGTTGCGAGCAGAGCCGTATAGGCTCTGGTTGCGAGTTGCTTTTCACTGCGCACTCCGACACCGGGCGGGATGTTGTACAGTCCACTCTGGTGCATAAAGGTTCTGGTACATGCAGCTTGTAAGCAAGGCGCTGCACAGAGCCGTTCGGTGTCAGCGGAAATCCCGATGACTTCTCTCCTCGATTAGATTGGCGCTCACTCACCTGTTATTGACAAACAAGGAAGTCTAATTTCCACGGAAGAGAGACTACCGTCTTGATTATGGGAGCGTTTTCTTATCAGTTTCTTCGTAGCCTCAGTCACGCCACACTTAATCGGCGACCACCGTTGCTCGGTTGTGTCGTTCTGTCACCAACCGCTGCACCGACTGAAGACTGAACCAGATTGAACGCTTCACTTACACGTCTTCAATGTCGTTTTCAATGTTGTGACGTAACGGTTTGCGGATTGGCGCAAATGGCTTACTTCGAGTTCGCGCTATAACCGCTTGGGGAATAATTGGCACTGGCGGCGGCCCTTGCTCCTCCCAATGGCCCAACTCTCTCAATATACGGCTCTGCCTTTTTCCACTGCCTTTTTCTAGGGTGCCTACATGTCTGTCTGTCTCAGGGTGAAGACATCCATTGTTGCCCTGAATGTGCCAGCGCGTGACGCTCTCGCGCACTCGGTGCGTGACTTGGGCGGTGAAATGGCATCTCTACATTAGCCAAAGCTACGCGCTCGAGCTGAGACACGGGACTGCGCGCACTTCAAAATACAAAAAAAAAAACGATTGGTCGGAAAAATGGCTGAGATGTCACCACTCAAGCAAAAGCGCGAGTGTGTATGAAGGCACTCTACCTTTTTCCTCCATTTTTTCTTAGAGTGCGCTTTTTTCTTTTTGAATGCCAAAAACTCTACGGGAAAAGAAACGACTGAAGGACCGACCTCGTCGTCTTGGCCCCTGCGTCAACGGCTTAGCTCCAACCTGGGTGCCCAAATCCTGTTTATCAAACAGCGTGCTGATGAAGCTTGTAGCAGTGATATTTATATAGTTTTCCTTGGCGTCGGTGGATAATAAGGACTTTAATATTTCTTCCATCGGTCTGGGTTTTGTTTATTTTTGTTTTGATAAATTAAAAAAAGAAAAAAAAAACAAAGCAAAAAAACAAACAAAAAAACTTCGCTTCTTTTTAGGAATCGAACCCTCGACCGCTTGATCAGTAGCACGATGTTCTACCCCTGCACCAACTGTACTTTTTTTGTATTTATTACATGAAAAAAGGACAGTAGAAACAATCAAGACACATTCTAACAGGGTTATCTCTTATTCACATTCAAACTGTCTGGCAATGATCACAGGGAAATACGAAGAAATAGGGCTATAGTAACATATTTCGAATAGGGTCACATCTCTAAAAGTCGGGAAGATGAACACATTTGTCAAGAAGGGTATACCATTCTGGACGTTTCTTGAGGTGATCGTACACATTACGTACATGTGACACAGTTTCTATGAAATTTGACTTTGTAGACCGTGGAGGATCAGCATTTCTATCAATCATCCTTGTTTTCCAAAAGCTATGCAGTCCCATCAATGTGAACAGGTCATAAGGAAAAGTATCATTCTGGTTTAAAGGCAAAAAACGTACCGTATGTGCACAGATATTCAGATCTTTCTTCAATGTCCTTTGTAGGACATCCCAAAACAAATAGGCGTCGGTGCAAAAAATAAAGCAATGTTCTATTGTTTCAGGCTGGTTGCACAAACGGCAGTTCACCGACCAAGGGACAAATATACATTTTTCACGAAGCCAAGGCTTTACCGGCATCGTTGCAGTGTGGAGCTTATAAAAGAATGACTTCGCTGTGGGTGAGACATGTAGCTTACACACACGTTTCAGGACATCTTGTCCCGGGCCATTACTGAACATATTTCGGTACAGGGGTATAGGAAATAATTCATCGATGAGATCAACATATAAAGCTTTCCGCGACACTTCAAATAAGTATTTCAAGGAAAAACGCGCTTTAAGGAACTCTATTGAGCTCACTACCTCTCCGAGGTATCCCAAGGGACGAGATGTGCTCGCAGGCACTGTTGTTACTACCAAATATGGCAACGCACTTGAAAGCTCTGCCTGCATGTAAGTTCGAATGAAGTCATGAGACACAGTTTTGAAGAACAAGAAGCGTGATATAAGTTGTTTTAAAAAGACGTGTAAAAGCCCGAGACCGCCTTGCTCAACGGAACGAAACAGATTATCTCGTCTCATAAGTTCCCAAGTGGAACCCCATACAAAAGTTGCAAACACTCTGTGAAACTTCTGAATGTGACCTCTAGTACAGCAATCACCTGAAGTGCGTACCAAAGTTTTGCTGCTAAGAAGATATTACAGGCTTTCTCCCGTCCAAAAATAGACCACTGATTCATTATTGCCGCTTGAGTTTTCATCTTTTCGACCCTTTCTGTCCAATAATGTCCATTGTTTCTAACACAGTTAAGGGGAGCTCCTAAGTACTGAGGGGCAATGCTGCTCCATGAAATGCCTGCGTACTTTGAAGGTGCTGTGGCCCACTGCCCGCACCAGAAGCCTGTACACTTTGCCTTGTTGATGAGCACCCCAGTCGTGGAACAGAAATTTTGAGCTAAAGCGAACACTTTGTCTACACTTCGTTTGTCTTTACAGGAAAACGCAATGTCATCCGCATATGCCAACACTTTTACCTCTGTGGAGTAGAAACGGTATCCTTCTACAGTAGGGCTGTTTAGTACGCTTAGACATAGGGGCTCTAAGTACAGTGCAAACAAAATGGGGGATAAGGGGCATCCCTGTTTGACAGATGACTCTAGACGAATTGGACTTGACAGGGATCCATTAACTATAAGCCTAGTGGTACAATTGCGGTAGCATATCTTTATTCCTTTAAAAAGTGTTGGTCCTAAGTTTACGTGGCGTAGGATGTCGAATAGAAAAGTATGGGAGACGCGATCAAAAGCTTTTGCCAAATCCACTTGAACCATAGCCACTTGATCTGCATGAGCACAGCAGCTCTCTATTATTGGACGAGCTACGTGTATGTTTGTCTGTATCGTTCTGCCCTTGATTTCACAGGTCTGGTGATTGCCAACAACACTGGATGTGACGTATTGAAGTCGTTTTGTCAGAATGTTTGCAAAGATTTTGTAGTCTACATTGCAGAGTGTAATAGGGCGGTACCCTTCAACATTCAGGAGTTTATCTGCCTCTTTACTTTTTGAGATTAAAACTGTATGAATCTTATAAAAAGAAGGTGGTAGTGCTTCCTGTTCATACGCTTCTAGAAAGACTTTAAGTAGAAACGGGTTTATGAGGTCTTTGTATTCTTTATAAAACTCTGCTGGGAGTCCATCGGGCCCTGGTGTTTTTTTAATTTGGTTGTTCTTCCATCGCGCATTGTACGTCTTCCAATGTGATTGGTCTACCAAGGAGATCGCTCTTAAGCGGGCTGACCTGGGGCATCAACGAGACTAGATATTTAGCCTTTTCTCTATTAATCAATTGCATTTGCCCGAAGAGGCTCTGGTAGTGTGATTCAAAAGCATTCATGATGTCAAGTTCGTCAGATGATAATGCCCCGTTACAATTCAGAAGTTGTATCCTTTTTGACTGTCTATTGCGAGTCTCATCGTCAAGTGCTCGTCGAGTGTGTGTCTCGGAGGATACAAAATCTTCTACAACGAGACCGTACTAGTGCTCCATGGAACCGTTTCTGTTCGTGACTTTGTATCTGACATTTCACTCGTAGTATTTCTTCATGAAACAGACCAGGCGTCTCACACTCTAGCTCGTGGAGGGTTTGTAGGTTGCGTAAAAGAAGATTTTTGTCTTTCTTTGCATGGAAGGATGTTTTGCACGAGCATTCGATTGCTTCGTTCTTAATTTCTTGTTTAAACGAGTCCCACTGGGCAAAAATGCCAAATTGATGGTTCGTACTCACTTTATTAAAATTTTCTCGAACTCACTTGCTAAACTCTTCGTCTCCTAATAGTGTCGTATTAAATTTCCATAAAGCCCAATCTGGTGGTGCTTTACGGTGTACGTCTCTACCAATGCACGCCCTTACAAGGCAGTGATCCGAAAAGGAAACTGGCTTTACGTCGTAGGCGCTCACTTGTGCAAAAAGGGGACTTGATACATAAATGCGATCCAGTCTCGCATTGCATGTTGCATGAAGATGGGTAAATCGATTAGAAACGTTTCGCGAAGCCCCAACGTCAAAAAGGTAGTAGTCAGATGTGAAAACTGTTCAAAATTTCGGCACTGCTATCACGCCTTGTAGAAGGCACTGATCTGTTCGTTAACGTTACACACACAGTTAAAGTCTCCAAGCAAAACAATCTGCTTGTATGTATCAAGAAATGGGGCAAGATTTTCAAAGAAAAAACGTCTCTCTCGCTCGCCGTTATAAGCATAAATACACAGTAAACGGAAAAAAAATTCACCGTAACAGAAAATCACAGCATATAAACCTTCATTTGTCGCCAACGACATGTGAAAGTGAAGAATAACCGAGGCTTTTTTAAAAAAAGAAAAAAGGTACCCTCCCGACAAGCCATCAGCATGACTGACACATACCTCGTATGTCAAGAGGAAAGGGTCCAGTGCTCGAGCGGTGTCCTCATCAGACGATATCTTTGTTTCCTGAATAGCAACCAAGTCTATCTGTTCTTTTAAGAGGAGCCTATATTCTTGGGACTGTCGCGCACGTGAACACGGTCCTCTGACGTAGAGGGTAGCGAAGCTGAGCGGGGGGCGTGCCATGGGCTACTAGTTGCTAGGTAGGTAGAACTTCATTGTCTTTCATCTCGTTGTCTGACTGTGAAGCCAGGCTGTAAGGGTCTTCTCGGAGTGCTGCTGGCTTGCGCTTTGCCTCCCCTCCCTCGTCATTCTTGCTCTCCTTCTCGGCACCCATTCCAGAGGGCTGGGACGACTCTGCCTTAGGAGCGGGTCTCTTGACAGATGCTCCACTGGATGTGGTGGAACGCTCCCGGCGAGGTAGTGGCTGTTGGCTGCAGGATGGCTCTTCTGTCACCTTCAAGAGAGGGTACTCGTCTTCTGACCAGTTTCGCACGGCTGATGTATTGGTCATCGCAGAGTCTTCTTTGGTTGGCTCAGAGAAGACATCATGTGAGACGGGATCGGTCGTTTGTGCTTCTTGGGAAGCAGTTTCCCGTTCTGTCCTTGGTGCTACGGAATCGATGACTTCTCCTGTAGCGTCGACCATCTCGCTGATGTCCATTATGTGATCTTGAACGACGTCATCAAGAGGGGTTCTCACTTGTCGGAGCTCGTCGGCGTATGTCGATACACATTCGTCTGTAGGGTGCCCATAGCGGCGGCAATTCGCCGCACCGAGGAGTTCTGCACTCTCGACGGATGTGCCCGGTTCGGTTGCATCGAAGGCACAGCGGAGGGCGACCAGGAACGATCACGAGGCTTCGGCAGCCGAAAACCGTGAGTTGGTGCGGAATTTGGGTGCTGTTCATCCCTTCACGGAGTGTTAACGTTACTTCCTTGTTTAAAGTCTACATTTGATCCATCCCTGGGCAACTCCACTTTTCGCGAACGATTGAACGAACCGTACAGTAGGGCGCTGCGCCTCTTCGATTCGCTTATTCTCTATGTGGACCGGCAGCCACAACAACTTGAGCTTAACGTCCCTGGTGTCTGGGTCGATGACTATGCAGCTGTGTCCCTTGACACAGAGCTCGGCCTTGTTGACGAGCTTGGCTTTCGCCAAAGCGTTAGTACAAGTTACCATCCATACGTGGCTCATTTGGAATTGGCCAATTCCGATGATATCTTGAGCCTCAACCACTCCTCGTAAGGCATCACGGAAGTCAGGTGCGCGGTAGGGTCTCGCGGCAAGATCTCCATGCAGGAAAACAGAGTTTAGGCTCAAATTACCCGTGGGTAGACGAGGTAAGACGGTCCGGTATTCAGTAGTCATGGTTTCCGTAGAACTGGCCGAAGCCTCAGCATTTCCCCGGCCAGTGGCCGGTGTATTTTCCTTGGAGAACATAAAGCGCGTCCGTTCGGAACGGCGTCTTCTTCTTTCTCCGCATCAACTGTACAAGAAGGAACCTGCGCTATTCCTTTCGTCTTACCTTCCGTTGCTCCCTTCTCAGGGGGGCGTGTCTAACGCAAGGAGGAACAGTCACTTTTGCTACCTTTCTCCTCCTTTTTTTCTTAGAGTGTGGAATGGGATGATCAGTTTGGTACGCACGCGAACCGCAGAGACTGGTGCGTCATTTTGAGCACGAGGACGCGTGGTCTTTCCTTCATGGCGGCAGTTTTCAAGCCATATAGAGCGACGGCAGGACCAGCTGTCACTTGGACCGCGTTTACGTGCTGTGTCGGTTGACCACGGCGGTGACGTCATGCACCACGGTGGAGTTTCCACCGACTCCGGTTCACGTGTCGGATGATAGCCCTGTCATTGTCGCTCTTTCTTTACCCAAAGCGAGTGGCATCCGTCCTTGGAGTCTGGAAGTCCGAGTTTTGCGCGATGAATACGCTAAGAGGACGCTGTCCAACCTAATAAAATAGACTCTTGTTGGAATGCGCCCGACTCCCGCCACTTGGGACTATCTCAAGGGCAGGTTGCGGGATTTATGCTTCATGCAGGGGCGGTATCTTTGAGCAAACCGTCGAGCGCTCATTCAGGTATGATTCTCCGCATACGCATTGTCGGCAGGGGTGGTGCTGCCACCTCTCTTATGCAAACGTACTTGGCCAAACTTCAGTAACACTACCAGTGCTTGCTCCGCGCTGATATGAGGTCTTTCATGGTTTCTTGGGTGAACCGTTGTCCTCCGACCCATCCCGAAGTCCTGCGATACACACGGCGGGTTCAGCAGCCAGGTTCTAGCGCGCCCTTGTGGCGCCATGCCCCTGTTACCTCGACACGTACCTCCCCAGATGTAGTCCACCTTCCGACCTTCGCCTCCAACTTCAGGGCTGTCGCACAGACAGAAGATGAGGCTAGTCGCCCAGAACTGATTGACCACCCATTTGTTTTTGTAGGCTCCCAAGAGTCCCGACGCTTTTGGCCCGACCTTAGAGCAGGCCCCTTACCCGGCGGAGGTTCACCATGTCCTTTCCCGGAAGAAATCAGGCTTGGTGCCCGGGCCGGACGGTCTTCCAACATAATTTTATAAGACTTTTTGCCTCTTCTTTGTGACTTTTCCTGAGTCGTTTTGTTGGTTTTCTTTGAGGAACAAAGCCTCCCGGCATCCTTCCGCCTTGGTCGAATTGTCCTTCTCCCCAAGGAGGGGGCAAGCCCTGGTGAGCCGGGTACTTGGCACCCAATTACGTAGTTGGGCGCAGACTACAAACTTCTGATCACTATTTTTGTTGTTGCAGATGCAGTCCGTACTTCCAGAATTGATTGTTCCGCGTCAGACATGCTCAATTCCGAGTCGCACTATCCATTCCCTGGTCGCCCTTACGCGTACCTCTTGAAGTAGATGCAAGCCCGACAGGCAGGCGGTCTGCTAGTATCCCTTCATCAGGCAAAGGCATTCGATCACTTCGAACACCAATATCTGTTCAGGGTACTGGCCGTTTATGGATTACATCCGAAGGGCATTTTTCTATTCAAGTGTCTCTACCACGGTATGCAAAGCGAAATGTTTGTCGGGGGAATCCTGGCCACACGTTTGCCGCTCACGCGGGGCGTTCACCAGAGGCGTTCGCAAGGTGCGCCATTTCTCCCACTCCTGTTCGTGCTTGGTCTAGAACCTTTCCTTCGGGGACTTGAGAGAGCTAGCCTCGAACGTTCGTGGCCTACAGTTCCCGGGGATGGGTCAGGTCAAGGCGACCACGTACGCTGACGATGTGACGCTCTTCGCCCGTGATGGGGACAGTGTTCTGGGGGCACTTCAGGCTTTCGCGACCTGCGCGGCTTTGTCCGGCGCAGAGCTAAACTCCACCAAGTCCAAGATTGTATGCATTGGTGATCCCCCACGTGATCCCTTGCTGCTCCCCGTTGACGCGAGTGTCAAAATCATGGGGTGACCTTTGATGGAGACGGCGCGGCACGCTAGACGTGGTCAGTGCTTGCGCGTGACCTAAACTTCCGTGTAGAAGAGGCCAGGGGATATGCCTTCCCAATGGCTGTACAGCGTTACTTGGCACACTCAGTGTTTGGCGGTCAACTCTGCTATGCCGCGTGAGTGGCTTCACCGGCCTCTTCGTTTGTACGCCAGGCGCTCTCTTCTCTCGTGTCCTTTTTTTAGGCAGACAAGACGGCTCCGGTGGCTCGCGCTGCGCTCAGCCTTCCTCAAAAGCGCGGTGGCTGGAGCTTCCCTTGTATCGAACTGAAGGTGTCCACCCTAGCTCTCAAGACCCTCTTGACTATCCTTGATGACGCGGACAACCCGTCCCGTCCCTATTGGGAAACCCTAATATGAACAGCGTATTATAGATATTTGTAAACAATATCTCTTATTATTGTATTACAATAGGATATGGACCGTGTATTAGAAAACATGACATTTATTGTATTGTATTACAATAAGGCTTTGTTATGGAATTCCAATATCCATAATACGCTAAAAACATTGGAACCTTATACCGTATAAACCCTTATTGGATCTCCATGTATGGTATTGGGATCGAATGAGGCTTTACGATTCCAGTGTACTTAGCGTATTATAGATATTAGAA
Source organism: Ixodes persulcatus (assembly GCA_013358835.2). Taxonomy (NCBI): domain Eukaryota; kingdom Metazoa; phylum Arthropoda; class Arachnida; order Ixodida; family Ixodidae; genus Ixodes; species Ixodes persulcatus. Next base: position 13,563 of record JABSTQ010001677.1, on the reverse strand, counting down.
TCCAATGTATTATATCGGCTACAAATAAAACTATATACGAGTTGGAATATCACTTTAAGCACGACATTTATTTGCAACGCAGTCTCTCCTTGTGTGTATTTCTGAGTGATAAAATAAAAAAAAAATATTGCTGTTGTCACATTATGAATAAAGAAGCAAAAGGCTTATTCATACCAAATATATTTAACATATTCCTGAACTGGAGGATCTGGCATTTACTGCAAAAGAAGTTAGTTGTTTAGGACCCTCATTTCAAAACCTGATGTTTTAAAACATAATGTGAAATCCTCACCTTTTGATGAAAACAGTACCTCCCAGCTGCAGCCATATAGAAACTGCAAGATAAAAATTTGTGATTAGTTCGCAAAAAGTAGCAATCCTTCACTGAGCCGGATAGATTCAAAATTATGCCTGCGTTGATTGCGAAAAAATAAGCTTCAATGCCACTGCCGCGGGTAATTCTGAGCTCGGTCAATTAAATAAACGTTTCCGCTTGTCTGGCTTCAATATTCCTGCTTCGCACCAAACTAGAGTATCTGGAATGCTCACATTTGAGGAAAAACGAATTGGTGCTTGCTTGCTTGTAGGCCGTGGAAACGGGAAGAGAGGTTTGCGATTAGTTGCATCCAAGTAGCAGTTACTTTGAGTAGCCACGTAAAGTACACCAAGTATGAAAGATTCAAAATTACATGCGCGGGACATAGATATCCTCTTGCGACGTACCTGGGCACATGTCAAGGTCGCCCGCGTGTATTACAGAAAAATAAGCTTCAATGCAGGAGCCCCCAGTCGTTCTGAGCTCCGTCAATTAAAAATGCCATACAGCTTGTCTGTCTTCAGTATTGCAGCTTCGGGAATCTGGAATTCTCACCTTTCAGGAAAAACAAACTGGCACCTGCTGGCTCTTAGGCCGTTGAAACTGCCAAAAAGATTTGCGATTAGTAGCGTCCAAGTACCAATTTTTTTGACCAGCCACCTACAGCACACTAAGCCGGATAAATTCAAAATTACATGTACGTGACATAATATGCCTCTTGTGACAAAACTGGGCACACGTTTTGTCGCCTACTGCAATACTGAAGCAAGACAAGTGGTATATTGCAGCAAAACAAGCTTCAGTGAAAGCGTCCCCAGTCGTTCTTAGCTCTATCAATTAACTATCCCGAACCGCTTGTCTGGCTTGAGTATTGCTGCTTCGGAGCAATCTAGGAAATCTATAATCCTCTTTTGAACGAGGATTAACTGGCACTTGCTGCCTTGTGGGCCATGGAAACTGCAAGAAAAATTTGCGATTAGGTGCTTCTAAGTAGCAATTTCTTTAAGTAGTCCAGTGATGTGATTGTCCTAAGCCGTTTTGGCGCACGTTTCGGAGCAACCAACAGAGTGTTTTGGAGCATCAAATGTGGCCTTTGAAGCAACCAAAACAGTGTTTTGGAGCAGCAGAAGCGGCTTTTGGAGCAGCCAAGGCAGTGTTTCGGAGCAGCAAAGGTGGATTTTGGAGCAGATATTCTTAGTAAAATAAAAATATTCGTTTTAAGTGCTGTACGAACGAAGGGCAATTTGTGTTGTGTTTTGTTTTGATGTGACGTGTTGTGACGGAACTCGCGGCTTCTGTTGTTACTGCTCATACATCCCACAACTGTACAGTGCTGTAGGCATTGCAAAGCAATTTCGAAAACCGCTTGCCACCGTTTTACTGGTTCCCGACTTGCCAGATTTTCATCAAAAGTAAGCAAACGTAAAACAATAAATTGCAAGCGTCCCAGCTGGTACCTCAGTCACGCAATCATGTTCGCATGCACGTGAGGTTAACTTCGGCAGACTTGCTGTTGGGCATGCTTCGTCGCGCGAGCGCAGACAACGGCTGTCCAATCGAAACCGAAACCATGCCCCTCAGCTCCGTCGCTAACCTATCCTCAAAATTGTACACATAATGTAGCTTTCGAGCATGCGACAAAAACAATCCCGTGGCACGTGCTTGCCAGCCCGGCAAACAAGGTGCAAGCTAAACACAAAAAATAAAGAGCCTGAGCGCATCGATGCAAGACAGTGCGAGCCAGCCTCAAAACGTCCTTGGAGCGCTTTGTGCAACGACTGAACTTGAGACAAACAAGCGCTCGGTGCGGGTTCGGCGTGCAGACATTGTCTTCTTTGCTTTAGCTCACTTCTCTTTACCAACTTTCTTTCACGGCAAAGTTTTCACTTACCGAGGTCCCTCTCAAACGAAGGCCAACCGAGAGGAATCTAGATAATCAATACTTTGACAGAGCAGTCTTTGAATTAAAGATGGATTTTTGTAGTAACGTATGATTTAAACAAAAACAGGAATGTTGATGAACATGCAGCAGTACTTAGTTTCACTTTAGAAAGTACCATATCTGCAGTGATGTGGGGACGGCAACATTCCACATCGCGCGAACACGGTGACTGAAAGGCAGTGACCAAATAGATTTTTCCCACAGCCATTGCTTCAGCTCACAAAGTAACTCCTGCCGCGCAAAAACGTGTTTTCGTTTCACAGCATGACGGCATGGCAGGTACCCGGCACGCTAGCTTCGGAGCGTCTGCACACATCCGCGTCTATCGCTGAAAAACTAAAAAAAGAGACGGGAGGCGAGACCCACAAGACGAGAGCGCGAAACGCGAGACGCCGGGAAAACCATGCAAGACCGAGTGGACAATTGATGCACGGTACTTTGTGTCAGGCGGCCACTTGCGACACATAATACACGGCTGCTCAATTAGAGTATTCAGATTAGTTTCGGTTTTAAAAGGCAACCCAAATTGGTCCTTTGGCGGAGGCTTGGATCAAATTACCCATATTTTGGCGAAATGTAGCAGGGTTAGCCCCTTGGCGAAGTTTGGCGCAATTGACGCAGCAATCACATCACTGGTACCCACCTACAGCACACTAAGCCGCATAAATTCAAAATTACATGCGCGTGACATAATAGGCCTCTTGCGATAAAACAGGACACACGTCGACAACTGTGTTGTCCACGTGTATTGCAGCAAAGCAAGTTTTAATGTAAGCGTCCGCAGTCGTTCTGAGCTCCGTCAATTGAATATGCCCTACAGCACGTCTTGTTTCAGTATTGCTGCTTCAGAGATAACTAGAAAATCTGGAATCCTCACCTTTGAACGAAAACGAACTGGCGCCTGCTGGCTTGTGGGCCGTGGAAAGTGCAAGAGAGATTTGCGATTAGTTACGTACAAGTAACAATTTTTTTTTAGTAGCCGCCTACAGCACATTCAAGATTACCTGCACGGGACATAGATGCATCATGCGACGGAACCCCCTTCATCCATATTTTGCGTTAACTCTGCTCACCTTCTCCGCTTGCCTCCAATTTCTGTGCTACATCTCTAATCTCGATTTCCTGGTTCCCAAAGGCCATGCCATGGCTAGTGCCAGGCACGGATCTGTCAGCTCCGCGGCCGTCACTATTGTGGCAAGGACGCCACGGCACCTGGGCGCTTGATGTGTTCTTTTAATATTTTGAGCCTGGTTGACAACAGGTTAATGGGTGTCTGGTATGCCCTTTGCCTATTTTCTGACAGTTCCGAAAACAGGGTGTAGGCGCTTCTGCGATCTGGGCGCATGCTCGGTATTCTACAACAGTTGAAATTGAACTCCGCAGCAATCTTGAAACATAACAAACAGAATGTTCATGCCAAAAGGCATAGCAAATGAAACACCCACCAACAATCTCTTTTCGTTTCTTGTCCGCCAGAAGCTGTCGTATATGTAGCCTCCCTTGCTTAAGCCGCTCCTCCCTAGTGTCCCGGTTGGGTCTCGTCCTGATGAATCGTCGGTGGAGACCTGAGGTGAGTTCAACATTGGATTAGACCTTTTTGAGACAGAACCATATACTTGCTGAGAGGAAGTACATTGAAACGAATATTAGGCGTGTCATTTATAGTGCGTATAATGCAATTAAATGCAAAGGGGCAAGCGAGCTACACAAGGATGACGAAAATAATCATTGGAGAAAGGGAACAAAAGGGACAAAGGACAAACACAAATCTCCAAACACAGCTAGGTGACTGGTGCGCGACCGAAACGATCCGCCTGGTTCGGTTATCGAACCCGGGACCTCTCCATTACAGGTGGAGCGCTCTACCAACTGAGCTAACCAGGGGTTAGACGTCAGTAGAGCAAACGGGTTTTATCAGCTGCCACCAGTTTGTCCATCGTCCCTCTTGTTACCTTTCCTCAGGGATTATTTTCGTCATTTATGGTGTGTTTTAAATTGAGAGGCCTGATGTAAAATGAGAAGTCAATACTGACGCACCCCTTTTGCGAACCTAAAATTTGAAGGCCTTGCCCCCCTCGCTAGAGGACAAGGCACATGAATCCCGGCATGTGGATGAACTTTTTACCTTAACATCCCGACTCAAAGCCCATCCCCGAATATTCGACCACCACACTTCAACAAACAAAATATTTTTTTAGAAAACACCGAGTCATCGACCACCCCTACAAAAGCCTGAACCAAGCATACTCGTACAGTGGCTTGTTTGTTCCGTGCTGCCCCCAAGTTAACTCTCGCTGACAATGTTTTTTTTTCTTCAAATAGAACCCACGTTTTTAGTTTCGGCTTCACTTATAGTTAACGCAGGTGGATACTATTGTAAAGCTTCCTCTCTATGCGCTTCCGAGTCAACATTTTTGCAATGGCCAACCCCCGTGCTTTGATTTTGCGCTCCTTGACAAATGCTGAAACTTATAAAGGCGGGCAAGAGCTCGCCTTGAAAATACTTGCTCTTGGTGGCCGAGGACAAACTCGCGTTTCAGATTGGCAGCCACTTGCTGCCAAGAATTGCTGCACATATCCGAAAGAACGCAGTCTTAGTTTAATACAGATGCTTTGGCCGGACAGAGAAACAAAAGCCTGACACAAGCCCACTATAAAGGACAGGAAATAGAGTGTCTGTGAGGAATAAAACACAAACCTCAGATGGGCATCAATCACTCACCTTGAAAACACTTGCCATGAGCGGCAAAGAGCAAACTTCTGGCCTTGATTGGCTGGTGCTTGCTACCAAGACCTGCACGTATAAGAAAGAACCCGGTCTTAGTCAAACTTGCGCGTTTTCGCAGAAGAGAGACAACAATATACTCATGGAAGACCACTACACATAGCAAATGGCATCCAAGAGGTATGGAACACAAAACTCATATAGGTGGGCAATAGCTCACCTTGGAAATACTTGTTCTTTGTGGCCGAGAACAAACTCTTGTTCCTGAGTGGCAGCCATTTGCTGCGAAGAATACCTGCACATATCCTATAGAACCCAGTCTTAGTCTAACACAGATGCTTTGGCCGGGCAGAGACACAAAGGTCTGATACAAACCACAAAAAGCAGGAAATTGTGTCTACGAGAGATGAAAACAGACCCAGGTGGAGAGGTTCATTCTGTTTCACCTTAGTCAAACAGTGTAGCTCATTTTGCTAAAACAATGCATATTTGCTAAAAAAAGTATAATATATATTTTCCCCATTTAGCAGAGTTTTTTGCCAAGGGTACCTGATCACCAGAATAAGTCAGGCTTAGTCACAGTTTTTCTTTTTTTTCTTTTGATGAGCGACAATAGAATCCTAAACGGGTGATGAAACAAAATATGATCCCAGCAAGACAGGCTAGCTTGCCTTGATGCAAGCAGAGTGCTTCGGCCGACAAATGAGGTTCTATTCTTGGTCACTTGTCATATTAGGTGGGAATAGTAAAGTAAATCAAAATAAGGCAATCTCTCTTGCAGCCGAGAGCTGCAAACGAAATTCATATACCTCGATAAACGACCTGGAAATAAAATTGGGTGGTGGCCGAGTGGTTTAAGGTGTCAAATTTCAAACGTACAGACTGTGTAGTTCTGATTTAAGTCCTCTTGGTGTATATTTTTACACCTATTAATTATATTTAAATTCTTTCTTTTAAATTTTTGAGGCCCTAGCACATAGTTTATACGCTAGCACCGTTAGAAGCGTTTTAATTATACTCCGCGGCTTCCTAGGGCTCGTAATAGATTCTCAGTAAGAGTGGGTTTAATTTTTTTCTTGC
>JABSTQ010001677.1:0-5000 GCA_013358835.2 Ixodes persulcatus | reverse complement strand
ACGCAAAGTAGAAGAAACATATGAGCATAACACTCATTTTTCACAAGGCAATTTGCAAACATCCAAAATGACCCATGGAGAAAATTATGCGAGGAATTTTTCAGCCACGTTGGCCGAATCACCTCTCGTGGCCAATGTTTCGTTGCAACTCGAATCGTAGTACTGAACAGATATAGGGTACATTACAAACAAAGTGCAATTTGGTTTTGTAGGAAACTACAACACACAAAACAGCACTCTAATACAGTATGTTGAGGTATCTCTGAACAAATTCATGGTTTCATGGTGCCTCCTTGAGATAACTGATGTTGAAAATGAAATATGTGCACCAAGCAGTCAGCAAACAGTGACTTCCAATTAGTCTCGCGACATTTTGACAAGGAGTGCAATGTGTAGAAGGTCGTCTAGAAGTGTGCAGCCAAGATGAAAAGGCAAGAGATAACAAAATCAGAATAATATCACACCAGCAATGCTCCGTTGTAGTGAGACAATCTACAATCTAGGCACAGTAATGAGTCAACCGACCTACAGCCGCGATTCACGTTGCGTTGATTGAGGTGAAACATGGCCAACGAAAAATAAAAAACGCGTGTTTTTTGTGTGTGCTTTTTGACACTATTTGCTTTGCGCAGTTGATAGCAGGGCAGTTGGGCGGCGCAACAAAAATCTGACTCACTCGCTAGGGTTTCTCAACTTCCTTCGGCGCCAGTCGGCACCACACATCAGTGGTCGGCATTCATGGTCTACCTGGGAGGAAAAAAGTATGAGCTCAGAGCCGAGCTTCGATCGCGACTTGCGTAAAGAGAAGCTCCGGTAGCACTTCGGCGACTCGTGAGCTTCAAACTACGCCTCTTCGAACGAGCCCGCGAATCCAACGCGCCGAACGGTCTCGGCAGAAAGCACGTCGAAAGCAAGGGGGCTGGAGGCTGAGTATCCGAAAGAGACGCGGCGCTGGTTTCTACGTCTGTTTCGCACATGAGATAACAAGATAGCAAAGCTAGCCGAGTGTGAACACTGACTGACGTTACATTGGAGTACACGTAGTCGAAATGACTCCTGCAACAGAGCACAGTCAGGGGCTTTCAACAGGGGACACATGCGTTCAAATAAGCTGCGATTTCAAAACTTCACGTCTCCTTTCTGTTCTTCGGTGTTTAATTTGATCCTTGTACACCGAAACACTCAATGCTGCACGTAATAAAGTCGTGTATACGTACGTTTCGAAGCAATAGGAAGTGTGTTGGTTTCACTTGATGCCCACGAACAAAGAGCGCGACGAACTGTACGTCGGTCGTGGCGGCGGCGCCGGGTCACGCGACTGACGCCCGCCCGCCGCGCACTGGGCATGCTCGGCGGCTCGGTTTGGGGGCTCCAGCGGCTCTCTCGGCCGCTCTGCTGGCTCCGCGGCTCGGCCGGCTCGGCCTCGGCTACAGCGCAGGCTCGTCGAACTGCCTCCGGTACGCAAGCTGGCGCGCGCGAGGGTTGGCGATGGAAACTACCCAAGCAGCACCAAAAAGTGAATTTCGATCGGCCGACGGTTGGCCAGTGTCTGGACAGCTTGGCCACTTTAGGTTCTTGGCCATCGGAGATATAAACAAGGTCGGCAAGAGTCCGGCCACAAACTAGCTGTTTTTAGCTTGTCCGCCGGAGACATAAACACTGCCGGCAAACACCTGGTCAGAAGTGCTGATTTTCAGCTTGGCCGCCGGAGACGTAGACGCGGTTGGCAAGTGTTCGGCCGGCAGTGCTGATTTTCAGCTTGGCCGCCAGGGACATAAACACGGCCGGCAAGTGTTTGGCCAGAAGTGCTAATTTTCAGCCTGGCCGCCGGGGACATAAACGCAGCCGGCAAGTGTTTGGCCAGCAGTGCTGATTTTCAGCTTGGCCGACGGAGACATAAAAACGGTCGGCAAGTGTTTGCCCAGCACTGGAGATTTTCAGCTTGGCCGCCGGTGACATAAACACGGCCGGCAAGTGTTTGGCCAGAAGTGCTGATTTTCAGCGTGGCCGCCGGGGGCATAAACACGGCCGGCAAGTGTTTGGCCAGAAGTGTTGATTTTCAGTTTGGCCGCCGGAGACATAAACACGGCCGGCCAGTGTTTGGCCAGCAGTGCTGATTTTGAGCTTGGCCGCCGGGGACATAAACACGGCCAGCAAGTGTTTGGCCAGACTGCTGATTTTCAGCTTGGCCGCCGGGGACATAAACACGACCGGCACGTGTTTTGCCAGCAGTGGTGATTTTCAGCTTGGGCGCAGGGGACATGAACACGGCCGGCAAGTGTTTGGCCAGAAGTGCTGATTTTCGGCTTGGCCGCCGTGGACATAAACATGGCCGGCAAGTGTTCGGCCAGAAGTGCTGATTTTCAGCTTGGCCGCCGCGGACATAAACACGGCCAGCAAGCGTTCGGCCAGAAGTGCTGACTTTCAGTTTCGCCGCAGGGACACCCATAATCTAAACTTTCATCGCGTTGACCAAACTTTGGCATGACGACGGGCAGCGAGAGAAGCATCATGAGCGAGTGGTTGGCAGGATATTAGTGCGTGCATCGCGCGAACACTGTTAGCGCAAGCAAACGATCACCGTTTTATTGTTTCGTTTTCGTTAGACTTGAAAGGCTATTGTCTTAACTAGCACTGTCGTCTGATATGTTCATTTGGAACATTGCCAGAAGTGGTAAAATATTGTGCCGGTCGTTGTTTTCTGAAAATAAAATTACGAAAACAGCGCCGATGTCACCTTCGCGCTAACAATATCGCATCGGGCGCACATGCTCCCCTTTCCTGAAAGACGCACCCTCCGTTACCCAGATAGTGTACTTGTACACCGGCCATAAGCCCCCACCTCTACCTTAAAAACCTATAGGCGTATCAATGCACTCAGCTTAGTAAACCGCCACGCTAGTCACGCACCCCGATCAGCTTTTGCTTGGATCGGATAAGATTGGATCTTTCAGGCTTTGTGTTTTGGAGGACCTAAACATGACGTCTCTCATATATCGATTAAACTTAAAGAGGCACTGACACCCCAAGGGACGTATTTTTTTATTATCTAAAACGATGCACGTTGTAGTCATAGACACGAAAAAAAAATCGCATTGCAAGATCAATTGTTTTTACGCGCGCGCGCGCCTTTTTATTTTTGGCGTTCTCCTCTCCCGCTTTTCGCCTCCTCGCTTCTTTTGATTCGTGGCGTCATGAATCATTAAATTTAGAGTGTGTGTAGGCGACATTTCTATAACATTTAATAACGGCAATCGTAAAACATGTTTTTTAACGGAATTGCGAACGCACTACGGCCCTTCTTTTTGAAATACCAAAAATCGGAGTCCGTTGTGGTGCCGCCTCCTGGATTTGTATCCTCCCACGGAAAACAGGCGACACCGCTCAAAACCGGTCCGCCGGCGCTCGCTCCTTTCCTCGTCGCTTTGGGTCGCGATGGCAACAGCACGGAGTGGTGAAAGAAATTGGACTCTCAGGACTCCGCAGTATTTGACGTCAACGCACTGCGCGGGAACTTTGAAATCGGCATTTGGAAATTGTTTTTTTACTTCACAAATACTGAATTCCCAAGTTTCTATGTAGTATATTATGATACACGATGGAACAGGAAATAAACAAATTCTGGTCACGTACACAGATGTAAACAAATTCAGCGCACGTACGCGGCACGCGCCTCTGTTCCATCCTGTATCATCCTTCGACGTGACCATGACGTCACTTTCCCACGCCCCATTCCCACGCCCACGATCCGGTCCTCGGGACCAAATTTCGGGACCTGTCAATCAATCAACAGAGTCACATGATGATGATGTCAGAGGTCGGGACGACACACGGCACGCGCCTCTGTTCCATCCTCTATCATCCTCCCACGTGACCTTGACGTCACATGCCCCTCCCCTAGCCCGGTCCTCGGCCCCAAATTTCGGGACCTATCAATCATGCTCCCAGAGGAGGCGAATTCATTCGAGCCAGTCGCCAGAGGGTTACGTCACATGACGTCATAGCGCGAGACGGTCACATGACGCCAAGGACATGTGACATTTGAATCGCTGCGCGGTAAATGCGTTTTATACGCTAAAAAAGATTCTGCGGCGGCTGGGAATCGACCTCGACACCTTCTGCTCAGAAGTCCGACACTCTACCGACTGAGCTACGAGCCCAGTGCTTCTCGGTCGACTTAATTCGTCCTAGTATTTCGTACGTCGCGCGCGCAAATCAGAACACGTGTTGGAACTGTCGCAACGCTTGGATTTTGTAACGGATTTGCTGAGTCATTCACCGGAGGGCGCTACAGCGATGACGGAAGGGTTAAGGATTGTTGAGTCATCTGCCTGGAGGGAAAATGCACTGTCACGATGACGTCACAGATATGTTGCCGAGTGACGAGAAATGCATGGTCGCGTGGTTTTCCCTGTGGGTCATGTGACCAACGTCACCTGATATTTGAATCGCTGCGCAGTTGACACCTCGGTTCATAGATGGCGCGTGTCTTTTGTTGCTAAGCGTCTTTGTTGTTAGGGCATGAGCGACATCTTGCGGCGTGGGTTTGAACTTGCGCCATCTGTTGCTGAAAATTGCGCGTCTTCCTAAGGGGTGCGCATCCGTATTTTCGCGCGCGCGCAGTGCGTGTGAGTTGCCGAATCTGTTTTGTAGATATCGCACACCTGAATCCTTTAGCTAGCGTGAACTTTCACCACTATCACGCGACATTTCTCGATAATGTTAGCGTCAGCTTGGTAGATATCGACAACTCTCGCGCTCACGGCATCTCTCGCTAATTTTATCGTCATATGTCTGCTGTGTGGGAAATAGACCGGAGCGTGGTCGCATCCATACGCGCTAAAGACGAGACAGATATGATGTTTCATGTTTTTATTATCATTCGCTCTAAAAACAAGCACACTTATAAATACAGATACGGCTTTTAAAATCACTCTACGCGACCAAGAAACCACTGGAAACACTTTACACAAAAATGTACAACACAAGCAAATCACAAC
>JABSTQ010001676.1:0-26090 GCA_013358835.2 Ixodes persulcatus | reverse complement strand
ACTTTCCCACACTTTCTGTGTCCTCGCACGAAACAGCTATGTCATCTGCGTAAAACAGCACCGTAACTTCACATGACGAGAGCTTAAACCCCCGTATGTTATAGTTATACAAAAGCTTTACACAAAAAGGTTCCAAATAAATAGCGAACAGCAGAGGTGATAAGGGGCCCCAATGCCTGACCGACGATTTGACCTGAAACTTTTTGCTAACTTCTTTGTTAATATTGATGCTTGCGAAACACTCCACGTAGAACATTTTAACTCCATCTAAAAGTACTAATCCGACGTTCACGTGGTCTAAAATACGAAACAGAATGTCATGCGCAACGCGATGAAACGCGTCTTCTAAATCGAGCTGCATCATGGCTACGTGCCACTCAAATGCATCGCAACACTCAAATACTTCGTGCCACGTGAATATTTGTGAAAATTGTACGGCCCTTGATGCCACACGTTTGGTGGGACCCGACGATTTCTGTTACTACGCTTTGTAATCTTCGTGCTAAAACCTCCATGAGCACCTTATAGTCTACGTTAGTCAAACTTATTGGGCGATACGACTTTACTGACAAGAGCTTCACGGGATCGTCGCACTTTGTAATTAAAATAATATGGCTATTGCGGAAAGACGGAGGCGTTACTTTTTTGTCATACATCCGCGTTATCACGCGCTATAACGCCACAGCTAGATCGGATTTGAAAGCCTTGTAAAAGGCTGCGCCTAAACCGTCTGGTCCGGGTGACTTTCCCAGACCAAGCTCATCCATCGCCCTTTCTATTTCCCGCACACTAATCGGTTTCTCGAGACTCCTTCTAACCTGGTCATCTAGCTTCGGCATAAGTAAAAGAAACTCCCTGTCAAACCCTTTTTCAAGATATCCTTTATGAGTCATAAGATCCCGATAGTATTCCAGAAATGCGCGTTCAATTATTTTCTTTTTGGCGTGAAATCATGGTTTCGTAGTGTATTTCTTTTATCTCATTTCGCGACGCATATCTCTTTTCGTCACCAAGTGAACGCTTGGTAGGCGATTCACCTAACCACAGTCGCTCGGCGCGGGCTCTTATCATAGCTCCTTTATATTTTTCAACATCGATAAGCTCCAGCTTGCTCTTGGATTCTTTGATTTCTTGGGTAAACTTTCAGGGTTGCACACTTTCCATGCCTGACAAAAAAATCTAGCTGAGACTGCGGCTCTTTTTATTTTTATGAGTCCTTGGCGGTGTAATGCGCAAGAACGTTCGATTGCGTGAATTTTAACCTCGTTTTTGAAGTGTTTGCAACTTTCAATAAAGCTTGTAGACTCAGTCTCAAGCAGTTTTTCTAACCTTTCTTTAACTCTACTTACAAAAGTTTCGTTGTTTAAAAGCAGGTCATTGAATTTCCATAGTTCCCAATTAAAGCGCGATTTTATTTCTTTTCTTCCTATCGCAAACATGAATAGACTATGTTCGCTAAAAGATGCGTTCTTCACTTCATATGAATTACACAATGGAACAAGGCCGGTGGTGACATACGCTCTATCTAATCGCGCGTGGCTTTCGCGCTGGAAATACGCTAACTGTGGATAATTATAATTAGACAAACAATAGCCAATGTCTTCTAAACTATATTATTGCACTAAAACGTTTAAACAAATTGCACTCTTATCCCGAACTGGCAGTTGAAGCACTCAATCTTCAGCTGCACAAACACAGTTAAAATCTCCCAACAAGAGAACAAGTCTTTCCCATTTTACGTAAGATTCAACGCGCTCAAAAAACACTCTCCGTTCATTTTCCCGGTTTGGGGCGTACACACATATTGCCCGCCATTGTAACCCAGAAAAAGAAAAATCACAAACAATTAAACGGCCTGATTCGCACACAATAACTGACCACTTTACTATGCCCAACGAATTTCGAAGAAAAAGAGCACAGCCCCCAGATGTGCCAACGGAGTGGCACACACAGATGTTGTAGCGTTCTCTGAAAGGCTGCACCATACGGTCCGTTTGTTCACCGCTTTCCACTTTCGTTTCTTGGACAGCAATCACGTCGAGGTCACTTTCTAGAAAGAGGCGGGTCAGCAGGTACTCCGCCTCCTTGCTGCCAGCTCTCGTACGTTCACCGTGGCTACGCGAAGTGCTGTCTCGAGTTTAACGGCCATCTAAGAACGAGATCAAACGGACCGCATGGCGCTAGCCTGGGTCGCTGAAGAACGAGTAGAGACTCACAGTCCCGGTTCGCTGCCCGACCAGTCCCACAACGGGTTTCCAGAGCGTGTCAATGCTTGCCTTAAGGCACCATCTTGTCTGAGTCTCGCCGGTCTTCAGGTCGACTCGAGGCAGCTGGGAGGCTGCAATGGTGGTGTCGCCGACGGTCGTCTTTCCGGCGGAAGGGTCGGCTTTACTTTGATGCTCGCCTGACGCACTGGAGACGTTTTCAGGGGCGGCTCGTCGGAAGGGCTTTCCCTGGAGCCCGGCTTCCCGTCTACGCCTTCCTCCCGGGCCCGCTTGACGACCGCGCCACTGGGGCCGGCCTCCTCAACGCTTATGGCACCCGGCTCTCCGCTGGACAAACGTCGCAGGACCCGAACTGGCACACTTGGCGTCAGGTCACCCTTTACTGAAGCAGCGTCAGCCAAAGCTTGAGGCCGTGGACGTTCTTCGCCAAAGTCATGGCTGTCGTCGTGGCCCCCAACAAGGCATTGAGGTGAAGTGCGAGCGCTACAATCTTTGGTTGTAGCTCTCCCACTTCACCTCTGGCGGCTTCCTCTAACTCGACAACGTCCATGAGGTGCTCGGTCGCTTCCTCGTTCTCCACGGGCCCAGTCGCGTTCGCGTAGGTCCTAGCACACTGGCTTTCTTCGTGGCCGAAGCGCTGGCAGAGCCCACAGCGCGGCACACGGCACTCCTGCCGTATGTGGCCCTTCCCTCGGCACCGAAGACAGAGCGGCGTTCTGCCAGGGACAACCACAAGCGCCAGGTTTCCAGCGACGCGCAGCTGGTGTGGAAGTGAGTCTACTGTCACTCCCGCCATAAGCCTGAGAGACACCGAGCATGTTGTCGACCCCAAGCCCGTGCATCCCTGGGCACGCCACGTATCTCTGGCTACTTCCGTCACCTTTCCGTAGGGTGCCAGGACTACCCGCACTTCATCGTCGTGGACATGGTGCAGCAGCCAATCGAGCTTCAGGCGGGTGTCCTAGTTGCTGGGGTCGACCACGACGCACCGCCCCTCCTTGACTTTGAAGTCGCTGGCGGCGAGCAGCTTCGTCTTCTCCTCGGTGCTCTTAAAGGTGACGGCCCACACGTGGTTGTATTGGTACGCCCCCAAAGCGGCCACCTCGGGGAGAGGGGCCAACCCAACCAAAGCGTCGCGAAAATGCTCGAGGCGGTACCCAGACAGCACACGACGCCAGGCCAACATTGGTATTAAATTGGCAAACGGTGGTCCAACGTTGGGCCAATGTGGCCATCGTACTATCAATATTGGTGGTACATTGGCATATACTGGTCACCATTGACCTGTCTTGGCCAACGGTTTACCAACGTTGGCAATCGATTGGCTTAGACTGGCCAACATTGGTCTATCTCAGCCAATGGCTTATCAACGTTGGCGATCGATTGGCTTAGGCTGGCCAACATTGCCCTATCTCAGCCAATGGTTTACCAACGTTGGTAATCGATTGGCTAAGGCTGGCCAACATTGGCCTGTCTTAGCCAGTGGCTTACCAACGTTATAATTGGCTTAGTTATTTTAATGTGTTGATCGCGCACGCCGAGAACAGTCTGCAGCTATGGCTCCAAGGGGGGGGGGGGGGCGATTCTTCTGTTTTCACACGCACATGAAGTTAGCAACTGAATTAGAGCACTGTATGCATTGCGAGCTGCAGCAATTTTGAACGTCCACTAAGAAAAACGCCGTAGTCGGTGACAGGTTAAAAGTAAACGCTGGGGAGGAGATCGCCTCCTCCCCGATCCTTCGCTCTGCAAAAGTGAAAGAGATGGGAGGAGATTTTACCACCTGCCACCGACTATAAATAATGCGCATCATCCCAAAACTGATAGATATGTTCAGTAAATTCCACACGAAATACAAAATGCACGCTTCCTTCGATTTGTGTGTATGTTTATAAGGCAAAAAGCATAGTGCCTCTTCTCTTATGCCCCTTTAGCGACGCAGCCAGGAAATGTTTCCAAGGGGGGGGGGGGGGGGGGGGGCAGGGTTCAACCCCGAATACTCCACCCGCCTCCCCAGTACCTGCGACACGGGTGTATTGTCAGCTGTATGTGATCTTGAAAATCTAAAAGCAACCCACTTTGCTGAGCCGCAAAACACGGCCTATAATTAAGACCAAACCGGACAAAATTAAAATAAACACTAATACTTTTTAGCAAAAAATAAAACCTTAAAACAAATATTTAGCGATTGATTAAGCAATTACATGTATTCACGAATAAAAAATCACGTTGAATTAAGATCTCGAACACCCTATGTTTGAGGTAGGAGGTGACATAAGTTGATGCTCATTACAATCCGCAAACAAAAGTTATCACGCAACATATAACAGAAGAAGCTGGGGCATTATAATTTGTCTGCTTGCCGAAAATGACTTCAAAGTGCGTACAAAATACGACAACTGCAGTAATAACCACGGTAGTGACAACGCCCGCGGAAATATAAACTGTAATAGAGCCAATGGGTTATCAACGTTGGTAATCGATTGGTTCAAGCTGGCCACCATTTGCCGGTCTTAGCCAGTGGCCTACCAACGTTGGTAATTGATTGGCCTAGTCTGGCCAACAGTGGCCTGTCTTAGCCAATGGCTTACCATCATTGATAATCGACTGGCTTAGGCTGACCAACGTTGGCCTGTCTTAGCCAATGGGCTACCAACATTGAAAATGTGTTGGCGCAAAGTATCAGGGTGCCTCGTTTTCTGGAATCGAGCTTTAAAAACGAACGAAGTACTCTAGGCAACGAAAATCACTGTTGTAAGAAGGCGTCTTGATAAAAAGGCTGCTAGGAAGACGCTGTAATCAATAAGTTGCTCATGAATTAAAACTAATTGGCAAACTTTATTAAATACTTATTTGAGGGCAAAGGTGTCCATTGGAAAGTCATATTTTGAATAGATTCTTGATGAAGGAGTTTACAACACGGAACATACCACTGACCAGGCGGCACACTTGCTTAGACTAGCTATGGGGCCAAGATTGGGCCTTGGCCATAGTAGACTGAACCGGGGCTGCCCAGGGAATTCGGTGAACTGCCAGCATGGCGTCTCACTGTATTTTCCGGGCACCGGAATTACACGTAACTGCCAGGGAAGGGATTTTCTTGGCGCCTTTTGTCTCTTTTTGGTCCGAGCCGACCAGGGCAGACAGGCGGGCGGCCACCAACATTTAAGAATTTTGTGGCGTTTCACTGTTTTTACTGGCCCCAGGATTCCACGAAACCACAAAGGAGTGGTTTTGGGTGTAGATTATTGGCTTTGCAGGATTCAGTGCGCCAAGGGACGACTGGCGTTGTCACGAAGTTCTCTAGAAAAGTGCAAGTCCCGAAAATTAAAAGATCAGTTCATTAGTGTAGAGAGCGAGCCGAATGAACGCAATAATAGTGTCACCAAATTGATCCCTCTCTTACATTGACAGCATTCATGTCTCAAATCGCCACATCTGAAACTGGAAAAATCTGCGAGATAATTTTTCTCAGTTTATTTTTCAACATCACGCATCGTCGCAACGGTTCACATACTTCGCCGCTACTCTGCTTCAACTTAGAATGAGCCGCAGCACATGCTACGAGCTCTCTTGGCCTATCAGGCGCCAAATAGGTTGTGATGCTGCCCGGGAGATGCGTCAGGCACTGGAACGGCTCCACAGGCGTTTGCAAGGTCTCAACGACAAAGCAGCCTCTTGCAACACTAGTGAGCTAACGGTGCACGGAATTCCCACGCTCGCATTTCAGCAGAGCGAGCGCGGTCGGCCAGATCAAGTCGCGATTGCTACGCCGTTGCTCTGTCTTGCACCGACCTTCGAAACAGCTTGCTCGAGGCTGCATGCGGGCCAAATATACGAGTGTATAGCGCGATATAGTGTCGTTACAACGCGTAAACAGTGGTGCTCACCTCGACAGGGGCGCAAGCAGCGGCGCTATGTCCGTCGACGCCCACGTCGAGAACGACGAAATATACATTAAAAACACTTTTTAACACCCGAAACAAATGTTTAATTACTTAATCGTGAATTTTGCGCCACCTTAGGGACGTCCTATTACCTCACTGTTCTGCAAATTCCTCAAATATGCAGACTCTATTGCTGTTATTTTTCTTTTTTTTATTATTCTGCGATACGATAAGTTGTTAGCACTGTCGAGCTCAGAACCCCTCCATGTGTTGTCATCGTTTTGTTAGATTCGCGTGTTTTTTTAGCTTCAGATTTGGGGATCTTTGCATCTGTGTTGCATTTATGATTACATGGTTTAAGAAATGGTACAGTTTTTGTTACATGTACACAACCCTCGCGAAACAAAAAATCTGTTATTAGCGTGTTGTGAAATATACGGCACAGCTTATTTTTGAGTAATATTTTTTCTTTGTAATTTCAGTTTATTTGAGGACATCTGCGCAGAAAGAAGACGCGGCTATTTTTGCATTTTAGTTGGGAGTATGGGTTTTACGGCGTAAAACATAGAATGTTCATACCTCCCGTTTTTGGTTAACATTTGGGAAGGGCAGTTCCTTTGGGACTCCAAAAACTATCTCGGCGAGAACTTTTCTTGGCAATGCAGTGGAAAGGAGGAGAGCCCGCGCACAGCTTTATTCAGCGCTCAATATGGGAGAGGGTGCGCGGGCCTGTATCTTCCACTGCATTGCCAAGAAACGTTGTCGCCGAGTAGCCTTCGTGCTGCTGTCCTGTTCACTCGGTATTGACAGCAGAGTAGACGCTATGCGTATTTTAGGCCAAGCGTGTCTCCGGTTACGGTCACGTGACTACAGTCTCTAAGCGCGTCACAAGGCAGAGTACGGCACCTGCCTGAAGGACACTGCTTGGTAGACCACTCACATAGCATCCACTGCACTATCAACTTTGGGACGAACTCACAAAAGTATCTACTCACAAATCCTCGCGCTGTGTTCATTGCTCGGATGACCCTCGAAGATAAGCCTTTTGTGGGCGCACCCGCCTGGGGACCTTGAAGAATCAGGATGCAGGCGAAATGCTGGAACGAGGGGAATGTTTCCTCTTCAGCTCTCCAGCAACCCATCTGCTCCCCCCTACCAGCATTCCTTTCCCTGGCCCTGTGCGGCCTGTGTGGCTCAGTGTTTGAAAAGTCCTACGCGTATATCGGCAACAAGCGATTTCTTCGAAGAAGTCACAGAAATTCTCGTGATGTGGTTTGGTGCGGCAAATGACAGCTTGTACCGCATCGTGTTGAATCTTCACGGAGCCCTACCATCTCGTTTGTGTGTGTACGTGGTTGTTCTCCAGTGCCCATATCGACAAATATCTCGGAATACATCTTTCAAGTCCGCTAATTTTTTGGTAAGTGCACGGCAACCTGCTTGTTGGCAACGAGTGACCGCTGTTCTACGGGTACTCTTCCATATTATATATAGAATTAGGCAGTGTCTATTCTCCCGGCAGTCGGGACAATAGTTTTTCCGAAATTCTACGGAGAGTCGCCTCCCATTAGCTGCCTGAAATAATGTAACTCCCGGTAGAATACTGACTTTCTTGTTCTCCGGGGTGTTCGTGGAAACACATTTCATAGACAACGTTTCATGGACACACGTTTCATGGACAGGATTCGTCGACACTAACATATCACCGACACTCGCTAAGCGAATCGCACGCTGCGGGGAAATTTTTTCGCGGAACTGAATATTCTCCCGGCAGCCCGGGAAAATAATGCCGGCAGTTGTCCCCTATTGGGTCTCGTATAAAACGAATTGTGAAAACGACTTTTTGAAGCTGTACAGTACTGGTAAGGTTTCTGTCTCATACACAGCCCGACCCCGATTAAATCTACCAGTGTGGGCTTATGTTTTTTGTTTTTTTTCTCGGACATTTTTTAAGCATTGGATGATATTTCCAACATGTTTTTTTTTTTTTTTATAATTTACACCAAAAAAAAAAAAAAAAAAAAACGAATGTTGTGGACGAAACTTCGTTGAATTAAATGGTATGGGACTGCGCCCTTCCCGGGGGTGAATGGAGGACATAGCCCGGGAAAAACAAATTCCGCCAGTTTCGGACGGCGCGTGAATCACTCGGACGGTGCGTGTATCACAGACTGCGGCTGCTCATTAGAAAAATATTAACCCAATTGTCCCACCTGTACACGCCGCTTCCCAGCGGCCCGCCGGCGGCCCAAGCCTCGCTGTCCTCCATTCACCCCCTGAAAGGGAGTCTCATACCCTTTAATTCACCGAAGTTTTGTTGAAAACATCAATTGTTTTTCAGTGTTAATCGTTAAAAAGAAATGCCGTAGGTATCGCCAAATGCCTAGGAAAAAAAAGTAATCCCACACTGACGATTAAACCAGGGTCCCACTGCATAAGAGACGGACACCTCACCAGGGAGTTACTCTACAGCTTCAAATCACAATTCGTTTTATATGAGACCCAATAGGGGGCAACTGTCGGCATTTGTTTTCCCGGGCTGTTGTGCCGGCGGCAGAATATCCACTTCCTTTTTTCGCGGGTGTGTCACCGGCCGGCAGACCCGTCCACGCAGCTTCGCGGCGACGTTCTGCAACGGCTAATTACAAGAATGTTAACCCACGTGTCCCACCCTACATGCCATTTGCGGGGACAATTTGGGGTAACATGTTAACAGAAAAAAAAGCTAATAATATTATTTTGTAAAATAATCTGCTGATGAAACAGCGTGTCAATAAAACGATCTGTCAGTGAAACGTCATTCGATGAACTGATTGCCACCGCCAATGAGAGGCGTCTGTCAGGAGAATTTCGGGGAAAATATTTTTCCAGCTGCCGGGAGAACAGACAATGTGGCCTAGAATTACCCCGGTTCTGTTTGCTTTGCAATGTTTTCAGCTGTATAAAAGCTTATCAGTACCTCTTTACATTTCGCAGATCGCTTGTACGTTTGTACTTCTCTGCGGAACATGCTGTGTGTAATAAACTTCTAGGAGATTTGAAGAGAATAGTTTGTGTCTGTTTTGCTGCCTGTATACAAATTCATGTGCGAGTACTTTTTCTTTACGCGTTTCCTTCGTGTATTAAGTAGGTTAATTCAGTTCGGGACGTTTTTAATAAGTTTGAGATACGCAACCTTCCAGACGATACCCATTCAGGGTTAACGAATAATTTGCATGGGTGCCAGATGCTAGCTCGAGAGCGATTCATTTCAGCAAGCATTTGTCAGCGGAGGGATGCCGCGGCTAGGCTTCTGCTAGAGCAAGTGAGTCAGCACTGCCTTTCGTGGCTTGATCCCGTCTGTTCATTTGCTTGTGCATGATATATCCAGTTACATAGTTCAGAAAGAGCTAATGGTGGCCAGTCATCCTCGACTTCACGACGACTTCGTTGAGGTTGCGGAAGAACGTTTAGTCCATTGTGAGCCATGCTCTTCAGAACATCGCGATGCTACAGAAACAAGTGAACTTATGTAGAGCCTTGGCCCATTCACAACGTGCTGCTTGGGAGTGTGCTTTACTAAGACCAATGTGGGTTTGAAAGCGTTGATCTTCGACCTTTGGATCTTTTCGTAGATGCCATCAGTGCGAAGCTTAGAATAGAAGAATCGGCAGCTTAAAAAATTGTGGTGAAGTGGCTGCCAGGGTCTTGCGACAGGGGAGGCGGCAGGAAGAGGCGTTCGGAAGCCGTAATGGCTCCCCAGCCCCAGGACTGGCCCCAGGGTCTCTCCAGGACCTTCCCCAGTACCAGGCATAGGCTAACCGCTGAGCCTCCTCCCTAGCCCCTTTCAATAAAAGTTCCGAAAAAAGTATTAATTGATCTTGAATTGGTCATTAGCACTCCAGATAAAATAGTGCATAGACAAAGCATAAGAGGACCTTGCCATTTGTGCCCAGAATGTTTTTTTGCAGTGGGCTACTAATACAAAACAGGCCAGGGGTTCTTAAAACCCAATGTTGGAATAACCAGGATTTAAACGCATTGCCATTATTGCATAGCTAGCATTAAATATGTGGCATTAACATTGGGACATGCCAATGAATTAGCTTGACTGTCAATAACGGCCTATACAATGAATGAACTTGTATGCCAATGATGGCATAGCCATTGAATTAGTGTGAAAGCGAAAATTGGCATAGCCATTGACATAGTGTGGATGCCAATGATGGCTGAAATATTGGTTTAACGATGGCCCAACAATGGTGCCAGTGATGGCTTGAAGGTTGGTTAAAGGATGACCTTACATTGGTGCCAATGATGGCTGGAACATTGGTTGAACGATGGCCCAACATTGGTGCCAACGATGGCTGGAACATTGGTTGAACGATGGCCCAACGTTGGTGCCAATGATGGCTGGAACATTGGTTGAACGATGGCCCAACGTTGGTGCCAATGATGGCTGGAACATTGGTTGAATGATCGCCCAACGTTGGTGTCAATGGCTGGGCCAACATTGGAAGACGTTGCGCTGGGCCAGAATGCCAATGTTGGACCAACCTCTGGAGCCAGTGTTTGCCATTGTTGGCCCAATGTAGGTCCAACATTGGTGTGCTGCCTGGGTAAGGGCTCCCTCGCACATCGGCATGTAAAAAAGAAACGTATTTAAAACAGTTGTACCTGTTGGGATCTGCGGCAGAATCACGGGGTAGTCCTGTTCGACAGCAGCCGTGTCCCTGTTACCGCGGCCTTCGACCGCTGAAAAAGCTGCGAGGGACCTCATGATAACGCGTCCGTTTGTTACCGCGTCCGGAAGTGGAATCCTTGCGCCACAAGGCAGGACGGTTCTTCACTTACGACAGGAAGGTGTAAACTCCTGTAAAAGATTAAAGGCGTCGTGAAACGAGGTTTCGACTTTTTCTTTCTTAGCTTTCCTTCTCAACTAAAAAAATCGCGTATTGTACCAAACAGTTGAAGAAGACGGAAAGGAGGGACTCCCCTCTTGCTCGGACCCTCGTTTGTATACCCGGACACCACCATTCTACTCCTAGAAGATTAGCCCGTTGCTCAAAACTCGGACAAAAGTTGTTTTCTCCACTCCGTTCACCCCTAAGCTGACAGTGCTGTGGAAGCTACCTGCTCGTTGGGCCAGCCACACTTTTGCCACGTGATCACCCGCAGAGAATGAGGTCTGTCTGGTAATAAAAGGGAGGCGGCCAATCGGTCCGGCAAGCGCATAGCTTCCACCGCACTGTCAGCTTAGGGGTGAAGGGAAGACGTGAGGTCCGGTGTCGCATGACGTGCGTTTGGGCCTGGTGACGCGCTTTGGGTACCTCGGATGTGTCGCAGTGAAAAGGCAGAGAGCTTTCGAAGGGAAGGGGGAACGAAATAGTGCACTGTGTTTCAAAATTTTCGTACCGAAAATCAGGCTTTTGACTTTCTGCCTTCTATCTTTTGTCCCACGAAACGATATGCTTTTAGTACAATCCCAATCTAAATACATTTGTTCCACCCCGAAATTCGTTTCACGGGCCCTTTAAGGGGTAGTTTTTTACGAGTAATTTCTTTTTCACTTATCATAAAAGTATAGTGCGTGTTCATGAGGAATTATTTGATGGGTCGGCAAATAAGTCATAAATTCATCAAACATATCAGGCGCTTCAAAACAATCTTTCGATTACACATTATTGATTCTCCATTCATAGAAAAACATCGATACATATTAATGCGAAAGCATTAACTGTCTCATGGAGCAAGCCGACTTTATCAGCTTTGAAACCATGCAAACCTGCACCTTAATGAAACCACGCGCAAAGCTAGCCAATGGCACCTTTTGCACTTCGGTCCCATTGGCTGGCGCGCGTCGACGAGGCTCCCATTGGCCGCTGCGCGTCAGTTTGTATGGTGTCATCCTGACTGTGTTATCACACTGTTGTGTTTTCACTGATCACCGCGTTCGCTCGCCTCTTATCGGTTCTACGGCGCGTCAAAATATATACGGCGCGTGGAATAAACCAAGGGGTTCGTTCTGCTGAGAACTACGTTGCTGCCTGTTCCTTCCTAGCACCGCAAGGCACACAACAGTTTGGACGATCGCTCACCCGATGGCTCTGCGTGTCCGCGAGGCAGCGGCTCCACTGTG
The DNA here is from genome assembly GCA_013358835.2 of Ixodes persulcatus. Lineage (NCBI taxonomy): Eukaryota > Metazoa > Arthropoda > Arachnida > Ixodida > Ixodidae > Ixodes > Ixodes persulcatus. Next base: position 13,860 of record JABSTQ010001676.1, on the reverse strand, counting down.
GTCAGCGCGTTGTACGCCACAGATTAAAGAAGCGAGCAAAGAGCGGCGTGCGTGCTTTCTCATTCACAACTCATAAGAAGTGCCTAAGTGTACCTCGAGCCTTTTTTGTATTATTGCTCTCTGAATTGTTCATGTGTAAACTCACTACCTTCACTAAATATTTGCAGAAAGTTGCAAGACGCGCGTGTTTGTTATCAATTGAAATCAATATAGGGGTATCAGAAACTCGACGAAACTATACATGTGCACATTTATTTTTGGGACGGTTCGCCTTCCCCGACTGAAAACAACACAGAAGTTTCGTTTTCACTCACTGAGTAAAAGCAACAACGCGAAAAACACACTCGCACATACATTATATACAAAAGAAAACACCGGCTTCTTCGAAAACCTGTATTTGTTTTTCTTACATATTATTTAGGCTTTAAGGCTAATCGCAATAGACCGATCTCACCAGGAGTCGCGCGACGCCACCGTTGCCGCGGTTTATTCTGGTATCTGTAGTTCTCCCGAGTTTTCCGGCCGCGTCAATGCGCATTGTATGCCCGGTGTTTGGGAAGTTTCTGGTTACCACGAGACGTCTAGCCGGGTGTTTACTTGTGGTTTTGAATGGGTAGCTTCACCTGTTGTATGCCACGGTGCTACAATAACAGCACCAGGCGAAAAGACCTCGGATATTATATCTTCCCGAAAGAAAGAAGCATGGCAAAAAAAGGTAAACAGAGCTGGACAAAGCGGCAGGAACATTTTCGTTTTTCGATTTGTTTCGCGATTTGCTTTAAAATTTATATCCACCCTATTTCACGTCAGCTAAAAAGTGTAAGATTACAGGGCACGAAACATAGAGCGTGCCGAAGTGTTCCGTACGTTGAAATCTCTCTGACCATTCGCTCCGTAGCGGTCTATCCGTTGCTCATCTCAAATGGGACCTCCGCACTGCTTTGCGGCGGCCGTTTTTAATACGCCTTTTGCTAGATGTATTTTGGTGGTTATAACTGTTATTGCGACAACATGTTTCAAGCACAATTGTTCTTTAGAATATCAAAATAATCACTTAAAAAAGAGCAGCGATTCCCGCTATGAATGACTTAAAACTTTTTCGGAAGCAGTCTTCATTTTTTTTCCAACGAAACGTGAAAACCTTCCATAATGCAATTTAGAAGTGCTACACTTACAGTCAAAAATGTAACAAACGAACCTCACCCATTTTGTGGTGGTCTGTTAGGCTGGTGTTATTGGTGGTCTGTTATTCTGGCGTTGCTTATCTTCTGCATTAACACCAATCGTGACCGCAGAAAAAATCTTTTCTCGTCGGGCGACTGTTAGCGTTTGCGGAAGCAAAATAAAACTGAATAAAAACTGTACACTAAAATTCCTCTCCACCCAAGTTTTTAGGTATCTGGCATGGTTGTTTCTTTTTGACCGATGCCAATTGTTACGGCGCGTCGGGCATGGCCTTTTTGTAGATCATTTCTTCTTTGTGTGCAGGCTTCTCTCGAAGGTAATCTGTAGCCTGTCGCACAGGCTGTCATCCAGAGCGAAACAAATTTTAGAAAAGTACCGCTCACCGAGCAAAGTCTAGTTAGCTCACTCTTCATTGTTGATCAAACGGTATGCACAAGCTGTAGCACTACCAAGCTCAGTTTTTCACCAACAGATTTGATGCTGTTTCGCGGTGCTACACCGAGCGGATGGTCCCTTGAATTAATAAAGCTTGGACTTGGGTTTGGGCTAGTTGGTTGTACATGGTTACCACGCGTTTAATTTCGCAGCGCAGCACGTCTATCAAGGTCCCTTGAATGTTCTTGTTCTTTGCCATTGAACTAGATGGTCACTTGTTTCCAAGTTAATTGAGAGGTCCGAACAGCCGGAGTGCTCGAATAGTGGCGTCGTTTTTGTTTTTTGTTTTCCCGAGGCCGCAGTAGTCGCACCGCGTGAACGGCACTGGGTTCACGCGTTTACGAAGACGAAGAAGCAGACGACGACGAAGCAGACGACAAAGAGATTCTAAAGATATATGACGACTGTAGTTAATTTTCTGCGCTTGCTGATAAACTAAGGCATCACAAACAACACTATCTTAGGAAGTACAGACATGCAAAAAAATTCAAGCTGATACCGGGGCGTCCGAAACGATAATCTACGAGGATGTACGCGCAGCCCTATGTAGCTGGGAAGCCGAAAAACGATGACTACAACTAGCATGGCGGAGGCACCACTTTCGGAATGCGCGCGCCTGCGCAGTTCGCTTGGTGACATCGGTCTATTACTGTCGGTGACCTTGTTCTGCGCATTCGTTGTTCTGCGCAAAAAAGAAATCTTTATTAACGTACAAAACGTTATGTTCATACGACTCAACATATCTTTGTTTACCAGAGTCACAAATATTTTACCTAAATCAGAATCTTCAAGTATCACAGTAAAGAGTTGAGCTTGTTGGTACAGAGCGCGACACTGTTAGCGCGAACAAGCGATCGCCGGTTTTTCCCATTTTTCTCTTTGAAACCAAGGGATGTCATCCAAGTCATTATTGCTACGGAAAGAGCTCATTTCGTTCTATAATGTAAGCAATAAAATGTCGTGCTCGCTAATACTATTTAGAAGCAAAATGCGAAAATGCGCCGATGTCGTGTTCGTGCTAACAGTGTCGCGATGTGTACATACCTGTAAATAGATCAGCTTGAACTCTAGAATTATATTGTCATTTCCTAACCTTTCTTTCTTCGTGTTTAAGCCCCCTTCTAAAGTTTAAGCTGATCTATTTACAAGGTATCAAAATGTTGTCGCGACGTGTGGTAGGTTGCATAAAGTACTGTGATTGGTACAAGTAAGCGTCGCAGTATTAAACGTTAAATCGTGTATGTGTCCTTGAACTAAGGAATTAATTACAGCGCAAAAAATCATAAAATGGGCACCTTGTCGCCTTATATATCATCAATATGGTTTACGAAATACGTTTCACATTATATATATATAGGACGACTACAGAACTGAGCTAAAAGTAATAACGTTTTCAAAATGTCACAGAAGTTTTAGGACAATCCCTTTCAGTCTACCTTTTTTTAGTTATTTTAGTTATTTTTTATATTTTTGTTTAGAGTACAACAGCACGAAAACATGCTAGACAACTGAAATAATAAAATAAGAGAAGCGAGCTGCTGATCGTTTATTTTCACAAAGTAAACTAAGCGAACACAGAAAGGGTCACACGAACAATGCACCTGCGCGTGTGCATTCAGGAAACATCATTCCAGGCGTGTACATGAGCTCTTTTTAAATTTGAATATGGAAGGTCGATCATCCCATTCGCGATCACATCAATGTTTGATCCGCCCAGCGACAGCAAAAGCAACAACGAGCTTGCCAGGATTCGAACCTGGAATCTTCTGATCCGTAGTCAGACGCGTTAGCCGTTGCGCCACAAGCCCGGACGGTTGTTCACTGACGACATGAAGGTGTAAATTCCTGTGAAGGTTTAAAGGGGTCGTGAAACGATTCTTTGACTTTTTCTTTCTTAGCTTTCCTCCTCAACTAAAAAATCGCGTATTGTACCAAACAGTTCAAGAAGACGGAAAGGAGGGACTCCCCTCTTGCTCGGACCCTCGTTTGTGTACCCGCACACCGCCATATTCTACTCCTAGAGGATAAGCCCGTCGCTCCAAACTCGGACAAAAGTTTCTTTCCCCACTCCGTTCACCCCGAAGCTGACAGTGCTGTGGAAGCTACCTGCTCGTTGAGCCGGCCACACTATTGCCACTTGATCACTCTACCTCGCGCATACCTACCACAGAGAATGAGGTCAGGTAATGATAGGGAGGTGGCTCATTGGTCCGGCAAGCGCATAGCTTCCACCGCACTGTCAGCTTAGGGGTGAAAGGAAGAAGTGAGGTCCGGTGTCGTATGACCTGCGTTTGGGCCTGGTGACACGCTTTGGGTACCTCGGATGTATCACAGTGAAAAGGCAGAGAACTTTTGAAGGGACGGAGGTACGAAATTTTCCGCTGTGTTTTCAAATTTTCGTACCAAAAATCAGGCTTTTGACTTTCTACCTTCTTTCTTTTGGCCCACTAAACGATATGCTGTGTTAAGAATGGAACCTTCGACAACCTTTTCCGAGTTTCAACGCTGCGGAAACGAGTCCCGAAACGAGTCCCGACGTGTCAGGACTGCCGGCCACCTGTCAAAGCCTGCCCAAAACGTGTCTCAACGCGTCCGTGACGTCAACGGGACGTGTGTGTGTGTGCGTGTGGGTTCGTGCGCTCCGGAAGGGGAGAGAGGCCTGGCCTAACTGCGGAGAACCATGGCTATGACTCATTTCTGGCTACGACGCGGCGGGCTTTTCTGCTACGCACTTGGCGGCCGCACCTGCTGCCCTGGCGGAGAGTGAGGGAGAAAACGGACCCCTATATAAGGCGGGGCGTGAGGCTGCTGAGTTGTTCTCTTGGATTGGACAACTGTATCGCTACCATGTAATTAAACCGTTCGTTACGTTACCAATTCTCCCACCTCCACTGGACCCCTGGGTTCTTCACTTCGGGGAATGGTCGTCGTCAGGAGCCAGGAAACCTCAGGACGTGCGGCCTAAGCCCCGCCTCGAACAACTGGTTGGCAGCGGTTGGGATCGGACCATGCGACATCGTGCTACATCTGCGGGTGAGCGTTTGGACTTTGCTTTGAGATTCGCCAGGCTTCAGATTATGGGTAATTAATTTTGAACTGCTGGGAATCCTTAGTGTTTGACTCGTGCGCTAGGTTTTGGTATAAACTCGCGACAAGTTTTAGAACAAAGCCAAAGCTAAAAAGCAGCGATCATGGATCTAATGAGGTTACTGAGAACAGATTTACTCTGTTTATGTGAAGAATTGGGTGTGGAGGTGGAGCAAAAGATGAAGAAATCTGAGATCAGTAAAGCGATTTCAGAGAGCGCGGAAGCAGAGGAAATTAAAATTGCGTGGGAACTGCTTCAGAACGCTAAGAGTGAAGCTGCAGCAAGAGAGGAACGAGAGCGAGAACAGGCTGCAGCGAAAGAGGAACAGGCTGCAGCGAAAGAGGAACGAGAGCAAGCTGCAGCTAGAGAGGAACGAGCGCAGACTGCAGCGAGAGAGGAACGAGCACAGACTGCAGCGACAGAGAAGCGAGCGCTGAGAAGGCTAGAGCTCGAAATTGAACAACAGCGATTAAACTCGCAGAACAGTAGAGTTGGGGCTCCGGTACGAGCAAGTGAGACCGAGTCGTGTCAAATGAAGAAGCTCATGCAGCCGTTTAAAGTTGGGGAAGACGTGGGCCTATTCTTAGTTAACTTTGAGAGGACATGTGAGAAGTTGAGCTTCGCCCCAGAAACGTGGCCGCAACGGCTTTTGACTCTGTTGCCCTGTGAGGCTGCAGAGGTTGTCGCGCGCCTTAGTGCTGGAGACGCGGACGACTACGACAAGGTGAAGTCCAGCCTTTTGAAGCGGTACCGCCTTTCTGCCGAGGCGTTCCGTCAAAGGTTTAGAAACGCATCCAAAAAGAGCAGCGAGGGCTACTCGGAATTCGCGTACGGGCTTAAAACCGACCTGATAGAATGGTTGAAGAGCGAGGAAGTGTACGAAAGCCGAGACAAGGTAGTCGAGTGTGTGTGCCTCGAACAGTTCTTTCGTAGCATTCCGCAGTCAGTCAAGCTCTGGGTGCAGGACAGGGTGGGAGTCGACTCTGTCGAAAGGGCCGCTGAGCTAGCCGAAGAGTACGCAACGCGTAGAAAGCTGAGCGGAGAGGAAAGCGAATCCGGCCGAAGCGATCAGCGCAAGACCTTCCGACAGGGTAACGGCTCGCGAGAAAACGGGCCCGAGAAGCCCGAAGCAGGACGAAAGGTCCCAGAAAAGAGCGCAGAACACTCGAACGGAGACGAGGCGCGGAAAAGCCCAACAGGGCAGTTCGAGGCAAGGAAGCCGTTCCTGTGCTACAACTGTCAGGAGCCGGGACACACAGCGGCCAGATGTAAGAAACCGCGGGTTGTGTTCTCGTACGTGAACGGTAGTGACAGGGACCTGAAGCTTCTTCGTCCCTATCTTCACGAGCTCCAGGTAAACGGAAAGCCCTGCAGGGTGCTTCGTGACAGTGCAGCGACGATGGACGTTGTTCAACCGTCGTATGTAACGCCATCCGATTTTACTGGAAAGGTAGTTTGGATCAAGCAGCTGCTCGAAAAGCACAGTGTCTGTCTGCCTATGGCGACGGTAAGGATAACTGGCCCGTTCGGAGAGCTAGTGACAGAGGCGGCTGTCTCGCAAACAGTCCCGTTGGAATATCCTTATTTGTTTTCTAACCGGTCAGATTTCCTGCTGCGCGAAAGGGGTCAACAACTGGGAAAAGGGCTAGTTCAGTCGTGTACGAGGTCCAAATCGCGTCAGGTCGCCCCTTTGTTGACGAGGGATCCAGAGCCAGAGGCAGCTGACGGGGAGCAAGCACTCCCAGAGTTGGAGGCAGAAAACCGGGATGAGAGGAACCAGGTTGTAGAACAGCCTGACCTCGTAGCACTAGAAAGCGTACGCCGTCCCAACGCGCCGGCGAAAAAGGCGGAGGAAGACGGGAACAGTGAAAGATCTCTCGTAGCTCCGGCGTCGCGTAACTTTGGTCCTCTGCTACGAGTAGACAGAGTGTCTTTGACAGTCGAGCAGAAGAGCGACCCTAGTGTGTCAGGGTTTCGCTGTACAGCTCAGGAGATTGCTAGGACCAATGTGACGGGGAATGAAAGAGGCGGATTGTTTTATCGGCGCTATAAGGACCGCATTTTCACGTCTAGAAATCACGTGAAAATCGATCACTATGACTTCAGCGTAAGAAAAAGGAAAGGCAAATTTAACGGCAATGCCGATGGGTTGAGCAGATTTTTCTGACATCACGAAAAATAGTAGGGATGATCTCAGAGGTCTTCGTCATCCACGGGAATGAGGATCTAAGTGGGGGCACTTCGTTGAAACCCCAAAATGACCTCACAAATTGCGAAGAGTTTTTGTCTTTTGTTCTTAGTGACCTCGTTGGAAAAATGAGTTTTTTTTTGGCGCAGGGGGTCTCCATACCCGGAATTGTACCAAATTTTGGTAATCCGTAATCCAGTCTGGCGGGTCTTCGGCGAATTCCGAGCGTTTGACTGCGGTGTGGCGTGGTGTTGTGGGGGACGTTTCCGCTGATGCCTCCGTTGAGAGGTTTGGGAGTTTGTTTGGTGCTTGCAGCGTCTTCTCAAGGCCTACTCCAAGCCCACCTCTTCAGGCCAGCGATTGTACCACCGGCCATTCGAGGTCTCCCTGGCCCCGGAGGGGCTGTTAAGAATGGAACCTTCGGCAACCTTTTCCGAGTTTCAACGCTGCGGAAACGAGTCCCGAAACGAGTCCCGACGTGTCAGGACTGCCGGCCACCTGTCGAAGCCTGCCCAAAACGTGTCTCGACGCGTCCGTGACATCAACGGGACGTGTGTGTGTGTGCGTGTGGGTTCGTGCGCTCCTATAGGGGAGAGAGGCCTGGCCTAACTGCGGAGAACCATGGCTATGACTCATTTCTGGCTACGACGCGGCGGGCTTTTCTGCTACGCACTTGGCGGCCGCACCTGCTGCCCTGGCGGAGAGTGAGGGAGAAAACGGACCCCTATATAAGGCGGGGCGTGAGGCTGCTGAGTTGTTCTCTTGGATTTGACGACTGTATCGCTACCATGTAATTAAACCGTTCGTTACGTTACCAATTCTCCCACCTCCACTGGACCCCTGGGTTCTTCACTTCGGGGAATGGTCGTCGTCAGGAGCCAGGAAGCCTCAGGACGTGCGGCCTAAGCCCCGCCTCGAACAGCAGTTAGTAAAATCTCAATCTAAATAAATTTGTTTCAGCCAAAATTCGTTTCACGGGCCCTTCAAACGGTAGTTTTTGCGAGTAATATTTTTTCACTTATCATAAACGTAGCGTGCGTGTTCGTGAGGAAATATTTTATTGGTTGGCAAATAAGTCATAAATTCATCAAACATATCAGGTGCTTCAAAACAATCTTTCGATGACGCAATATTGAATCCCCATTCGTACGAAAATATCGATACATATGTTGCATCATTACCTTCAGTACTCACTACCTTAACCAGGATTTTACAGAAATTTGCAAGACGCGCGTGTTTGTCATCAATTGAAATCAATATAGGGGTATCAGAAACTCAACGAATTTATACATGTGCACATCTATTTTGGGAGGGTTCGCTTTCCACGGCTAAAACGTAAAAAGAAGTTTCGTTTTCACTCACTGAGTAAAAGCAACAACGCGGGAAACACACTCACACAAACATTATATACAAAAGAAGAGACCGGCTGTTTAAGAAACATGTATTTGTTTTTTCTTACATGTTATTTAGGCTTTAAGGTTGATCGCAATCGCTGTCAATGACCTTGTTCTGTGAAAAAAAAAATCTTCACTAACGTACAAAACGCCATGTTCATACGACTCAACATCTCTTTGTTTCAGAGTCACAAATATTTTACCTAAATCAAAATCTTCAAGTATCACAGTAAAGAGCTGAGCTTGTTGGTACATACATGTAAATAGATCAGCTTGAACTTTAGAATTATACTGTCCTTTCCTGTTTTTTTTTTCTTTCTTCGTGTTTAAGCCCCCTTCTAAAGTTCAAGCTGATCTATTTCCAAGGTATCAAAATGTTGTCGCGAAGTGTGGTAGGTCGCATGAAGTACCCGTGATTAGTACAACTTTGCGTCACAGTATTAAACGTTAAACCGTGTTTGTGTCCTTAAACTAAGAAATTAATTACAGCGCAAAAAATCATAAAATGGGCACCATGTCGCCTTATATATTATGAATATGGTTTACGAACTACGTTTCACAATATGTACAGGTATATGAGGACGACAAAACTCAGCTAAAAGCAAAAACGATTTCAAAATGTCACGAAAGTTTTAGGACAATCCTTTTCAGTCTACCTTTTATAGACACACCGAGCGGCAATCACAATTTTTGTTTTTCTAGCCAAACATTGTTTACACTCAGCACCACGATGCATGCGACGAATCATGCAGAAAGAAGTAACCGAAATCGTTCACTCTAATCTATATGCACCATCGCCCTCTGATTGAATCTGGCCCAAAATAGCGCTTGCCCTAAGTGAATATTTTCTTATGCAGCATAAACTGGCATAGCCTGGCTGTTGAGGTTTGTTCTTGACAAGAGGCCGGCCAATTCAATTTGCAAATAAGTATCACCCTTGCTAATTGATGATTTTAACGCGACAGCGTTAAGGAGCTCGTGCCGCAAAAACGCCGATGTCGGTGGCGTGACGGGAAAATCCTTATTAGTCAATACGGTCATAACGTCACAGCTGCATGTCCTCTGGCGAAAATTTCAAACAGCCCACAACGCTTACGTGAATCGAGACGTAACCCGCGTGGAATGAAGATGATTATAACATGACATGTAAAGCGAATTAAAGGTCTCCGCATGTCTCAAACGATTTCACTTTATATAGTAATTTATTTAAAATGTTGAAAAACTTTAGGCGGGATTTGAACCCACGACCCTTCGGTGGCGAGTCAGACACGCTACTGACTAGACCACGCTACTTTTTTTTTTTTTTTTATTTATTGACTAGACCACGCTACTGACTAGACCACGCAAGGCACGGTTGCACGGCGAATGAGAAGGCGATACGAACGAAGCCCCAAAACGCTACCGCGCGTTCTCCAATATATATTTATATATTTTAAAGCAAAACGAAGTAGTATTTTATGCTCTACTCGACATGTCACCTACTTAATTGGACAATTTCTGACGGTCTGCCTGCGTAATCGTCATAGTTCCGCCACGCGCCCTTGTGTACTTTGTTTTTGTCCATCCCACAGACACATACGCGTTATGTTCACCACATAAAAGAGGCAAAAACAGACTGCTATATGTTTGAGAAGTTATCCCTGTGAGGAACACATAGTTATTTAAATTAGCTTCAAAATCAGAAATTTGTGCAATGCTCTCCCAAATCACTTACAACGTGCCTGTCGAGGATAAAAATGCAAGAAAAGATTTGCAGAGCATCTTTCAGATAATTTGGGGGTGCATTGCCTTGGGGCGATCGGCCCTTTAGTTATGTTGCCAAATCTTCAGTCATTAATTAATATATATTTTTATTATCATCAATAATTTTTACTTTATGAAGTTCACGTGACCGCTTGAGACCGACGGGGGAGGACGATACCCGAGACTACGCCAGCTGTTGAATCTGCGTAAAGGTGCTTTTTTGCTCGCTGATTGGCAGTGGGAAATATCGGGTTGCAGGGTATGCCAAAAAGAACTCTGCTCACGTGATAGTTTGGAAAGCAAATACACGAAATGTGCAGAAAGAAAGACATAATAAATGGTATTGTTCTAAATGATCCCTTACAGAACGCCTTACTGCAAAAATATATGCATAAAGACGCAGGCAATTATATCCTAATTATATATCAATAGCGCGAAGGACAGACAAAGATTCTTAAAATCTTAGTAAAAATCACATTTCATCAACTTGCATGAGCTCGAAACTTCGCGAAATACTGGCTCGGGAGGCTCGTGTTATATTTGGTTTTACGCGCACTTGTTTTCGATCCTCACTTTACAACACTGTGCTTTATCAGTCATGCGTTCTAACATTTCTTTAGGCTGCCGTATATTGCCGCGAGCGCAGCTGACCGCGCAGGCAGCGCGCTCGTGGCCTATCGGTTATCGTGCCTGCCTCCCACGCGAAAGGCCAGGGTTCGATTCCTGGGAGCGACGTCTATTTTGTTTATCCCTGCAATTTAGTGTTCTGGAAAATTCGAGAATCCTGTTGCTTGTTCGAGGTCCGAATGTTCTACGCGAGGAACCTTCTTCACCGATTATTCCAGAAGCCCACGCGTGTACAGTCGGCACGGAATGAAACGCGAACAAGAAGCGCATGGTTTTCAACCCACGCTGAGTCACCTAGAGACGCTACACCGAAGGTTTGGATGCACTGAGCAAGAGTCTAACACATCAAAGGAGGAGCCACCTTCTTGCAGCTCCCATCTGGTTCAGGTGGTGCAGCATCTAGCGAAAACCATGCACCCACTGTTCGCGTTTCATTTCGTGCCGACTGTACATAAGGAATTTCGCGTGGCGAGTCAAAGTCAGTTTCGCCTCAGCGTTCGATCTTGCTGCTTCGCCGCCTTCGACGCCCGCGACGCTCTCTTGTTATCTTTCTTTTCCCTTTTATTTTTAGACACAAGCTCGCCCCATTAAACGTTCAGTTTACTCAGTTATTATCGCCTCACCACTTGTCATTCGTGAAATTTCGGTGGAGGTGCGGGGTATCACATTCTATGCCCGTGGAGCGTACCCCTCCGAAAACACGCCCGCCAAGTGACGTGCTCAGCCCCGGGAGGTTACCCTTCGCAGAAGACGCCAAAGCCCAATCAAGTCGCCGTACCAAAGGCCAATCCCCGGAATTTCGACCCTTGCCACCGAAACCAAGGAAGAAGACCGCGACGATGACCACGCCACCCGTCGTTGTCCTACCCGTCGCCGCCCGTACGCCCGTACGCCCGTGTCCTTCCATGGTGAGCCCTATGAAGACGTTGAGGACTGGCTATAGCAGTACGAGCGAGTGGCCCAGCACAATCGATGGACGGAAGAACAGCGCCTACAGAGTCTTTACTTCGCACTCGAAGGAACCGCCCGGCACTGGTTCGAGAATCGCGAAACTTCCCTGACCTCGTGGACCGCTTGCAAGGACGCGCTGAGACGGACTTTCACCAACCAGTACCGACGGGAAAGGGCCGAAGACCTCCTTCGAATGAGGACCGAGGGCACCAGCGAGACGATCACCAGCTTTGTAGAAGATGTTCTGCGCCTGGTCGCTCGCGCCGACCCCCTAGCCACCGACGAAAAGAAGCTTCGGATCCTGATGCTAGGCGTAATTGACGACATCTTCGGTGGCCTTGTCTGCAACCCCCCAGCCACCGTCGAAGATTTCGTCAAGGAAGCCACAAACATCGAACGTGCGCTTCAAGCACGGGCCTCCTATTACCAGCGACTTCCCGGCGTCGCTGCCCTCTCGACTTCCAGCTGCAACGGCCCGGACCTCCGCGGGATCATCCGGGACGTCGTGCGGGAGGAAATCAGGAAGCTTCTTCCTGCCGCCGCAAGCCCGGATTCGCCCTCAATCGCCGAGGTTGTCCGGGCAGAAGTTCAGCAGGCGCTGCAGCCACAAGTTCTTGTCAGCGCCGCTCCCGAACCACCGACGCTGAGCTACGCCGCAGCTACCCGACGACCACCGCTCCCTGCTCACCCGTATACGGCGCCACCCCGACGGGAACCTCCAGCGCCGCAGTGTTCCCGACGCCAGGAAGATCGGGCGCACGCCCACCCAGAACCAGCAGAGCCACGACAGACCGACGTGTGGAGGACGGCCGATCGACGCCAGTTGTGCTATCACTGCGGTGAAGCCGGCCACATTTACCGCCGATGCACCTACAGACAACTGGGGCTGCGCGGGTTCCCCCCGAACGACCCGCGCCCAAGGTACGACGAGCGCCCTCGCGACATCGAGGAGTACCTCCGACGTTCGCCCTCCCCAGTGTCGTCTCTCCGCCGTGAAGCCCGCTCCCCATCGCCACGACGTTCAGCGTCCCCAGCGCCACGACATCGCCGAAAGAGCCTGTCTCCCCTGCGTCGCCGGGAAAACTAAGTGCGGCAACGCCTGGAGGTGACGTTGCCGAAGACGACGGAAGCAAACAGCCTCCAAAAACGCCGGAGCGCTCCCACTCTCCCAACGCCCCGCATCGCACCGACGCTCCTGTAACGGTGTCCAACAACCTCAATGTTGTTATCGACGGCCTCGACGCATCGGCACTCGTGGACACCGGAGCAGACTACTCAGTCTTGAGTGGGAGGATCTCTCGCCGACTGCGAAAAGTGACAATGCCGTGGGATGGACCTCAAATACGAACCGCCGGAGGGCACCTCATCACACCAGTAGGAAGTTGCACTGCTCGCGTCGAAATTCACGGCGAAACGTGCCCTGTAAAATTCGTCGTTCTACAAGACTGTTATAGAGATGTCATTCTCGGCATGGATTTTCTGCGTGAATACGGCGCCGTCATCGACCTGGGTGAGAACAGATTGACGCTGCGGAAGCCTGTTCCGCCTTTAGAGAAACCCCAAACAGCGTCAGCCGCCGTCCGAGTCGCCGCCGACCACGTGAACCTGCCGCCGCGATCATGTGTTGTCGTACCCGTCGTGACCGATACAGCTACCTGCGGCGAAGCGGTCCTGGAAGGCAACAACCAATTGCTCCTGGGGAGAGGAATCGGCGTTGCAAGAGGAGTGGCTGAACTTCAGGATGGGCGCACCGTGGTCCTCGTGACGAACTTCCGACAAGAAACGCAACACCTCACGAAAGGTGCCGCTGTGGGCCACGTCGAGGAACTTCGAAACTCCGCCGCAATCGCCGTGATCGCTGACGAATCATCGCCACCTCAGCAAGACATGGCGCCGCCAGCGCAGCTCGACATCGACCCAAAGCTTCCAGGCCCGAAACGACGACAGCTGATTGACCTCCTCGCCGAATACAGCGACTGCTTCGCGAAGTCGTCGAAGGTGCGCCAAACCGCCGTTGCGAAGCATCGCATCGTTACCGAGGACGACGCGCTCCCTGTGCACCGATCGCCGTACAGAGTCTCCGTAAAAGAAAGGGAGGTCATTCAAGAGCAAGTGCAAGAAATGCTGAACGACGACATCATCCAGCCTTCAAGCAGTCCGTGGGCCTCTCCAGTCGTGCTTGTCAAGAAGGACGGAACGCTTAGGTTCTGCGTGGACTACCGACAGCTGAACGCGGTAACCAAGAAAGG